>PVHP010010747.1:0-46889 GCA_004024765.1 Zapus hudsonius | reverse complement strand
CTTTTTTAAAATTTAATTTATTTTATTTTATTTGAGATAGAAAGAGGCAGACACAAAGAAAGATTGGGCCTCCAGCCACTGCAGACGAACTCCAGACACATGTGCCACCTTGTGCATCTGGCCTTACATGGGTACTGGGGAATTGAACTCGGGTCCTTCTGCTTTGCAGGCAAACGCCTTAACTGCTAAGCCATCTCTCTCCAGCCCTATGGTAACTTTTGAAAACAATTTTTAAAGCCTCTTTTCATTCCAGGAGGATATATTATTTTATCTGACCGAGAGAATAAGTTATTAAAAAGGTGGATTGTTTTCCTAAGGAACAATATTCAAAGTTGTCCCCTGGCTTACGAACACACACAAAAAGTGAAGAGCATGTGATATGAAACAGGACAGTATACATTGTGTGATTAAGAGTAGTATATTCACCAAGCTTTCAGTTGATTTAAATATACTGTGTATATCTGAATATAGCTTAAGACTTCAGTTTTTTTGAACACTGAATAAATTAATGTGTAGAGGTCATTTTATAAACTACATTGTGATCCCCGTAGAAAATATCTTACTTTCAGCCGGGCGTGGTGGTGCACGCCTTTAATCCCAGCACTCGGGAGGCAGAGGTAGGAGGATCACCGTGAGTTCAAGGCCACCCTGAGACTACAGAGTGAATTCCAGGTCAGCCTGGGCTAGAGTGAGACCCTACCTCGAAAAACCAAAAGAAAGAAAGAAAGAAAAGAAAAGAAAATATCTTACTTTCCCATGCTTATGTTCTTCCATTGTAGCAGGGGAGAGCTGGGGATTAGAATTTAGATAATACCCAGCAAAATTCAAATGCACCTCAGAACTTAAGGAGTACCCAAATTTTTGTCTATAAAGTTAAAGAATTAAAATTATAGACCACAAGAGGATAAAGTATAGTGGGAGACTGCTTGTTTAGCTAAACAGCATAGATTTTGTTAAACCTTCTCCCACGTGTTTTCTGGTGGCTGGAGAACTCTGTAACTTCCCATTATCTATAAAGTCTTCCACTATACTTTATCCTCTGTGGTTTTACATTTATTTAAGGTCCAGTGTGAGTTTGCTGTCCCTTGGTCATGTGCAATTAACATTTTGTTTTTCTTAATAGAATAGGAAGTGTCTAGGTTTGTAGATAAAGTCTTAGGGTTTAAAAGAGTTGGGAACTCTGTTCATGCTATTTGTATGGGTGAAAGGTCTGAACAACTACAGAGATATCCAGGTTACTAAAGGACTTTGTTTACTACCCCCACTCCCACCATTTTAGATTCTTGCTTGTTTTATTGGAAAGGAAATCTTTGAGGATCAAAATGGTTGCTGCAGTTAAAGGCACATTGTACTCTTCAGTTTCTTGTTAACCTACTTCTGTCTGAGGGAAAGTTTGGTATATTTCCCAGTATTCTCAAGACTTGAGCACAGAGTGCATGTGTGAGTGTGGTGTGTGTGTGTGTGTGTGTGTGTGTGTGTGTGTGTGTGTGTGTGTGTGTGTTGTTTATCATTACTTCATTTAACATCCTAGAATCAAAGTGCATTCTTATGCTTTCTGCCAAATTTGTCTTCAATTCTAATGATGTTTTGGTTATGAAATGGTTTAGTGTTAGTAGATTTATAATCCTATACTCATTTTATTAGATGTTTAATGCTAATTGTGAAACCTGTGTATCTTTCTAACTTGTTTCCCTCTCTTAATCCCTGATCTGTACCGAATTCTTTACCAGTAGAGATAGTAATTGTACCTGATATGAGTCAACATCTTATAGGTTTTATTTGTAGATGTATAGATTGTCAACATTTGGTAATTTGAAAAAATCAGCCCACTGGCATAAAAGAAAAATTTTTCTCCCCTGGGCATTCAAAACATCAGAATTTTTTTTAATGATAATTTATCCTTGTAGGCTTTTTTAGGACAGTCCCTTATCTCTTAGGTCAGTGGTGTGTGCCTCCTGATGGGCAGTACTAAGTACCACCTAGGAACAATAAAATAGCTATTCTTGGGCCTTCAAGCTTTTTAGGAGACTAGACAGTAGATCTAGCATTTGATGTCTTTTTTAAATTATATAGATAATTTGAGAGAGCAAGAATAGGCACACCAGGGCCTCTTGCCACTGCAAATTCCAGACAGACACACACCCTACTTTGTGTGTCTGTTTCACATGGGTACTGGGGAATTGAACATCTTTCAAGTAAGTGCCTTTAACTGCTGAGCCATCTCTCCAGCTTCACACCTGATGTTAGGAGTCCTAGTACCACTTTATATTGATTTCTAAGCTTAGATGTTCACAGAGGCATGATAAAACAGTAAAACTGAGGAAATGAACCTAGGTTTGATTCAGATTTTTCAGGGGAGAAATTCTCCCTCCAGTCAAACAAGACAGAGCATACCTGTTTCCTTGATGACTTTCTGTCCCCCCCCCTTTTTTTTTTGTTTGTGTTTTTTTCTAGATAGGGTCTCACTCTAGCCCAGGGGCTGACCTGGAATTCACTATGTAGTCTCTGGGTGGCCTTGAACTCTCTGCCTTCTGAGTGTTGGGATTAAAGGTGTGCGCCACCACAACCCAGCTCTCTTCCCCCCCTTTTTTTTTTAATTTTATTTATTCATTTTCAAGCAGAGAGAGAGAGAGAGAGAGAGAGAGAGAGAGAGAGAGAGAGAGAGAGAGAGAGAGAGAGAGTCTTCCCCCTTTTTTGTAATAGTGCTTGAAGTTTTTATTTCTTATAAAGGCTCTCAGCCATGGCTTGTCTTCGATACTTCTTGTGAACATCAGAAAAACAAGCCTCATTAGCCAGGCGTGGTGGCGCACGCCTTTAATCCCAGCACTCGGGAGGCAGAGGTAGGAGGATCACAGTGAGTTCAAGGCCACCCTGAGACTACAGAGTGAATTCCAGGTCAGCCTGGGCTAGAGTGAGGCCCTACCTCGAAAAACCAAAAAAGAAAAAAGAAAAACAAGCCTCATTTTCTGATTTTTCTCCCTATTTATGGATTCTTGATTTCTTCTTCATCCTCCCTCCACACACACACACACACACCAAGTTCAGCAAAGCATTTAAAAAGTATGTTGTACCATTACTTTTAGTTTATATCATGATTTTCCTATTTAGTCTATGAGTTTGTCAGAACAAATCTTTAAAGTTACTTTGTCAAAGTTTATAACTAACTTTTTTCACTTTAAAAAGTCAGTGTCGGCCTGGGCTAGAGTGAGAACCTACCTTTGGGGGTGGGTGGGAGTCCATGTCAGGGGCTGGAGAGATGGTTCAGAGATTAAAGGTGTTTATTTGCAAAGCCTGACAGCCTGGGTTCCATTCCCCAGTACCCACATAAAGACAGATGCACAAAGTGGGGCATGTATCTAACATTAGCATTAGCAAAAGGTTCTGGCATGCTCATATATTCATACTCATTTTCTCCTTCTTTTCTCTATGAGCGAGTGAATGAATGAATGAAATGTCCATGTTCTTGGCTCACGCTTTTAATTCCAGCACTTGGAAGGCCGAGGTAGGAGAATCATCATGAGTTCAAGGCCAGCCTGAGTTAGTTCCAGGTCAGCCTGGGCTAGAGTGAGACTCTGCCTCAAAAAGCAAGTCAGGGCTGGGTATGTTGCTGAGTTGCCTAGCATGTTCAAAACCATAGGTTTGCTCCTCAAGCAAGACATGGCACATGCCTGTAATTCTAGCACTAGGGAGGTAGAAGCAGGAGGATCAGAATTTCCAAGTCAGCCTCAGCAACATACTGAGTTTCAAGTCATCCTGGAATACTTGAGAAAAAGAAACAGGTTCTCCTTTATAGTCTTAGCTAGTTTGAAACTCATTATGTAGACCAGGCTGGTCCAGAACTTGTATTGATCCTCTAGCCTCTGACTCAGTTAAACTTTGAGATTATAAAGCAATCCGAAATGTAGTATATAAACATATAAAAGCTCATTTTCTATTTAAAATGAAGGTATTTTTTAAAAGTATATTTTTTGCTAAGATTATTAAGAGAAAATAGGTTCAGTGGTAGGGAGAATTACAAAACATGTTCTCATGTTTTATGTTTTCAAAACAGGTAGTTCAGAATTGTGTTGCTTTGTTTTTCCTTCAGACTGGGTCTCATGTATATCAGGCTATCCTTGAACTTGCTATGTAGTTCAGAATGACCTGATCCTCTTGGATTTTCAGCATACAACCAGGTCCATGAAGCAGTTTGCTTTGTTCTTACCAGTTTAAATACAATCATTTGCTTTCTTTGCTTACCTCTGAAAAATCTTACATTGAAGTTTGTAGCTGTATATACTCATTTGATAATGTTTTGACACGTTTGTGTTCACACATACAATTATTTTGCAACCAAAAATACCTAATGTCCATATATTTAGAAATTGGGGAACTAGTTTAGAGATGAGAGGGGCCTTTTCGTAAACGTAGCCCTATCATATTTAGCTAATTTGCAATTTTGACAATTTCGGTGAGACTCAATTGGGAAATTGAATTTAATAAAACTTGGAGACTTAATAATGTTCTTAAGTGATAATATCAATTTAATGGCTATTAATACCATACCTTTGAACACTTGATAATCTCATATCCCTATTATACTTAGATTTAGAACTGTTGGTCTAGATCAGCTGACTCTCTTTCATATGTTTATTTTGTCCCTATAACTCTCATTAAAAGAAAAATAAACATAATAGCCCAAACAATTAGGATGACAGGGAGAAAGGAGTATGATTTAAAACCAAAGTGAAGGCCTACTCAGGAGGAAGATCTCCTAACCAAACTTAACTGCCTAAAAGATTAACTGATTACTAGCAACATAGTAGAATTTCTCAGGTGGATTTTAAAGTGGTTAAGTACCGTAAAAAGCTATTGTAGGGGAGCTGGAAAACTGGCTCAGTAGATAAAGTGCTTGTCACGCAGGCATTTAGACCTGAATTCAGTCTCAGAACCCATGTAAAATGTATTCCCTGCCCCAGGAAGGTGGAGACAGGGGGATCCCTGGGACTTATTGGCTAGCCAGTCTTGCTGAATTGGTTAAATAAATAAAGCATATTTACCTTACTCACCTCTGCTTTTTATCTGTTGACTGGAAGTGTGTCACTCAAGGACCTGTGGTGGAGTAAAATTAGTTAGAATTTCACGGTTCCATCCAATTTCAAAGCCAGTAGACATGGTATTCAAACATCAGAATATGAAAAAATGCAGTTGCTTAATTTTATTTCTTATCTAATAATGATTGTATCTACAGCAAGTAGTAGTACTAGTAGCACTAGTAGTTGAACTTCTAGTTTATTGTGTTTCTTTCTCCTCTCTTTCGTAATAAGGATGTGGTTTCCATTGAGAAACAGTGCAACATATTTAAAAGGTGGTGAGAGATTGAGGATGATACACGACATAAACCTGTCTTCCACACAAACATATACTTGCATGCATACCACTCATACACGTGCAAAAAAATGAAAACAAAAATCATTTTGTACTATCATATACCTTATATGTTGCTACCTGATTCTTATGGTTTTTTAAAATAGTTCACTTTTCACTTGATAGTATTTAATGTGCATCTCACTTTCTCTCCACTCCCACACCCACTTTTTTTTTTAAAATTTAGGGTTTTAAATTGGTTTTAGAATGCATGTGTACCATCCTCTTTGCTTTTATGGCACATTTTTTAAAAGTACCTATTTGTATATGAAGTAATGTGAAAGTCTTAGAAGGTCTTACTCAATTGATCAATTTTTTAAATTGGCAGAGTGAAGACAGTCCAAGTCCTAAGAGACAGCGCCTCTCTCATTCAGTCTTTGACTATACATCAGCATCACCAGCTCCCTCACCACCAATGCGACCATGGGAGATGACATCAAATAGGCAGCCCCCTTCCCTTCGACCAAACCAACATCACTTCTCAGGGGAACGATGCAACACACCTGCACGCAACAGAAGAAGGTTAGTTGATTACAATTTGTTGGATGTTCTGTCATGGTGTAGATTTGCGAGTTTTTAAGATATTAGAGAGCAATTCCTTCCTTCTTTCCTCCCTCCCTCCTTTTCTTAAAAGAAATTAAGGTAGAACTCCAGCAATATAGAGCTTACAAGAAGAAAGGAAGGAAAAGTTCCTGTAAAACAGGAGGGATCATTTCTGTAGATGTTTGATAAACACATCAATACATACGTACATAAAAATACTAAATGTTGGGCTGGAGAGATGGCTCAGCGGTTAAAGATACTAAATGTTAACTTAATTCTCCCATTTCAGTTTCAGGAGTTTATTTTGCTCATAATTAATAGGTGAAGAAACAGAAAGTGGTTTACTTAAAGTCAATCCAGACCATTATATATGAATTCAGCTACCTAATGTTTTAGGACTAATTTTGGGGCTTGGGGTGTAGTTCAAAGGTGTATCATTTGCCTAGCATGTGCAAGGCCCTGGGTTCAATCCCTAACACCACAGAGGGGGAAAAGAATTTATGGGCTACTCTACAGTCCTGATTCCAGAGGCCAGTGGGGGGGATACTCTATTATTCATAACTATAAGAAAATATAGAGATCGTAAAAATAAGCTACCCCAGGCTGGAGAAGTGGCTCAGTGGTTAGGGCATTTGCCTGCAAAGCCTAAAAGGACCTAGATTCAGTTCCCCAGCACCCACATAAAGCCAGATGCACAAAGTGGCACATGTATCTGGAGTTCGTTTGCCCTGGCACACTGATACTCATATCCCTCTACCTCCTCTTGCAAATAAATACATAGAATAAAAATTAAAAATTAACACTACCTCTTTACCATATTCATACTTTTTCTGTGTCTTCTCAAGCAATTAAGAACTTAATTATGCTTCTTACACAATGAGTATCCAAGAATAACTCAGGTTTAGCTTAACTTTTAGTCCCCTTTTCCATGAGGCTTGATCCTTGTGTTTGTTTCCTTCTTTAGTTGCCTGAAATCATACTTTTCTTATTTATTCCAGGGAAATCTGTGTCTTATTGAGATGAGGTACCTGTTTCCATATCCAGGATATTAACAATCAAGGAAAGAATTACAGAACTAAATGATCTAAACACCCCCCCCCCCTAGAACTCATGTGTTAAAGCCATAACCCTCAGTATACAACTAATTTCGAGATGTGGCCTCTAAGGAAGTCACCGAAGTTGAATGAGGTCATGAAGATGGAGGTCTTTCTCTAATAGGACCAGGGTCCTTGTAAGTAAGGACACCAAGAGAGCTCTCTTTGTGCCATGTACAGACATAAAGAGAAGGCTTACAGGAGAGGCACTGGTTTAGAAAAGGAAGGTCCGTGTGTTTCCAAATGAGATAGAAATTGACTCTTGGTTACAGATTGGCCAAAAAAAAAAAATCATGCTTTTCATTTATAGCAATATAAAAAGAGTAGGGATCATTTAGTGCCTAAAAAGCAATAGTATGAATTACAAATAAATACCCACAAATCCATACTGATCATAAACAACTGAATAAGTGGATGAGAAGAGAGAGGTAACTCTTTATTGGAAGAATCCCAATTAATAAGTATAGAAATGGGAATAACAGCTAGGCGTGGTGGCGCACACCTTTAATCCCAGCACTCGGGAGGCAGAGGTAGGAGGATCGCCATGAGTTCAAGGCCACCCTGAGACTACATAGTGAATTCCAGGTCAGCCTGGACTAGAGTGAATTCCACCTCGAAAAACCAAAAAAAAAAGAAGAAGAAGAAGAAGAAGAAATGGGGATAACAGAAAATCACCATTATTCTAGGCTATGAATGTAGGACTTGTTCCTTACCTTCTACCTAGGGGAAGTCCCAGGACCATGGGCAGAGAGTGTCAAGTGTGTGTGCACATAGACTTTCCCTCTCCTCCCTAGTTAGCATGTCAGAGTGCTGTCAACAATAGGTGAGCCAAGTAACACAGAAAATCGACATTATAGCAACATAGTAGTGATTCCTGCAGATTCACCCATGCATGGACGTTAAACATTATTGATCAAACTTGTATTAAAATTTTTGAGCCAGGCGTGGTGGTGCATGCCTTTCATCCCAGCACTCGGGAGGCAGAGGTAGGAGGATTGCCGTGACTTCAAGGCCACCCTGAGACTACATAGTGAATTCCAGGTCAGCCTGGACTAGAGCAAGACCCTACCTCAAAAAACAAAACAAAAAAAAATTGAGCTTTTATTTATTTAATATTTTTATTTTATTTATTTTCAGGGGAAGAGGGGTGTGTGTGTGGGTGTGTACTGCAGGGCTTCTTGCCACTGCAGGCAAAGTCCAGATGCATGTGACACTTTGTGCATCAGGCTTTATGTGTGCTGGGGAATTGAACTGGGGCCAGCAGGCTTTGCAATCCTGCACTTTTAACCACTAAGCCATCTCCCCAGCCCATAAAAATTTTAAGTTTTGTAGCTAATATGAAGCCATACCAATTATTTATTACCTAAGCATATATTCTTCATAGGTAACTAAGAGATAATTCAGAACCTTGGTGGATCACACTATTAGTAAACATTATGGTAATGACCACCTTTGTGACATTTACTGTATTTTAGTCCTCCTGTCAGGCGCCAGAGAGGAAGAAGGGATCGTCTGTCTCGACATAATTCCATTAGTCAAGATGAAAACTATCACCATCTCCCTTACGCACAGCAGCAAGCAATAGAGGAACCTCGAGCCTTCCACCCTCCGAATGTATCTCCCCGTCTGTTACACCCAGCTGCTCATCCACCCCAGCAGAATGCAGTTATGGTCGACATACATGACCAGGTACAGTAACAGTAACAGAATATCCTGATAATACAAATGGTAAAAGTTAGTGGTAATTGGTTGAAATTGTTTGAGGTTTCTTTAGTTTTATCTGAAATTTAGCTATTTAATTTCTCCATTTCTTTCAAAATTTGAAATTTAAATTTTGCACAGAATGCTCAAATAAGTACCACTGACAAAGTAATATGAAGAAAGTTAAGAATTAGACTTAAGAAAAGTGATTTAAAGACTCATATATAGAAGATTAGAAAACATTGTGAGGAAGTTTAAACAAAACCTATCTAAATGATAAATGGTTGACTTGAACTATCAATTTTTGCTAAGGCTGCCAGTTCTTTAGAATTTAATCCCAAATAAAATGAGTCGATTTTTTTGGTGTAACTTGGAAAGTTGATCCTGTGATTTCTGTGGCAGTTTAAAAGAACTATAATAGTATAACGGGTGGGGTGGGGGGGAACTATTGCTGATTCTTTTGTAAAGTTTTATTGAAATATAGCCACATGCTCATTTGTTTATTGTCTACAGCTACTTAATGCAGAGACCAAGGTGGCCCACAAACCTAAAATATTTACTTGCTGGCCCTTTTAATACATAATTTCTCAACTTACACCTTGGCCTAGAGTCTTCTAGACCAAGTCGTTTTCAGAGTATGATTTGAATTGGCTAAATAGCAGCAGCAACACCTTAGACATCTGTTAAAAATGACAATTCTCGGGCTAGGGTAATAGCTCAGTGGATTATGTATCTTCCTCAGAAACCTGAGGACCTGAGTTCAGTTCCCAGTGCCCACATAGAAAAATGCTATAAACATGTTAGCTGAGGATTGTGTTTTTGAAGATAATAACTGAGTACATATGTGTCTATACACACATGTAAAAAATAAGTAAATTTTTAAGAAGTCAGTTCTTGGACTGTACAGTAGACTATTGCATCGGTCCTAGCAGTGTGGATTAAAAGCCCTCCAGGTGGTCCTCTGCAATTGGACTGTTCTATAATCCTGAAGAAAGAACAAGGTAGGCAGAATAGCGCTTCTAATTTTTTTTCCTACAGTACTCGGTATTGAAACCAAGTACTGAAAAAAGCCAAGGGCTTTGTGCTCACCAGACTAAGCATCTTATCACTGAACTATCTTCCTAGCCGTACTTCCAATTTCATTTTCATTATTTAAGGCTGATTATTAAGGCTATAGAAATAAAGGCATTTGTGCCGTAGTCACATAAACTAATGAAATAGACTATAAAGCCTAGAAATAAACTAACACATCAATGAGTATCTGATACATAGCTGAGTGAATTTAAAGAGGACAATTTTTTGTTGTTGTTGTTGTTGATTTTTTTTTAATTGTCCATAATGAGTTACAACATTCAGTGGGCAAACAATGAGTTGTTATCCCCAATTCCCTGATGCCCTCCCCTCCCCAATCCGCTGTATAACCTCCTCCATGGGTCGTCTGGATCAGTTCCTGTGACAGGGGACCATGGATAGCCTAGTATTCAGCCAGGTTTTCCTGTCCATGCCTCTGGATAATCTTCCCCCACCACGGCTCTCACAATCTTTCTGCCCCCTCTTCCGCATAGTTCCCTGAGTCGTGGTGGATGAGTATTAAGGCTTTAAAGTTGTGAGCTTAGGGGTCTTTGTGTCGAAAATCATTGGTTTCTGTCTCACTGGCTTATTCTGTGATGATTTAATGGCTGTGGCTGTGGGTCCCTTGTTCATCCCGTTATTCTCTGCAGGGTTCCATATGGATCCTCCACAGTATGACTGGTGGCTCCTCTCTTGCCAGAATCTCAGCTATCAGCCTACGGTTGGTTGGTAGGGTTAGATGGGTCCCAGCTCTCTCGCTGCATCCTGAAAAATACAAACACAATCTCCATCGGAGAGTGAGATCAGTGTAGGTTAACAAATATACACAATTCTGGAATTACCTAGATTCTATTTTCAGTAGCCTCCCCGTCAGTCGCTCCCATAGTGCAACTTGTCTTGGGAGCCCAAGAGTACGGGATCCGGTGCCTATCGCCCTGAATCCCAAGTTCCAGACAAGGGCTCCCCCTCACTAAGTGGAAAATTGGCTGAATTTGAAAGCTGTTGATTGTCTCCCCCAGGCCCAGGCTCCTCCATTACACAAGTGCTCCTTTCTTGGTTCACTGTTCTAAAGAGGACAATTTTTTAAGTACTTGAAGTTCTCCCTTTTATTTTTTGTTGATGTACATGTGTAGTTGTGCGCATGTGTGTCAAGGGTGTATGGAAGCCAGGAGTTGACGTTGAATGTCTTCCTCAGTCATTGTCCACCTTGTTTATTGATACAATATCTCTCACTGGATCCCAGAGTTTGTACTTTGCCTTACATGAGTGCTGGGGATCTGAATTCCAGTCTTCACACTTATATGGCAGACACTATCAACTGAGCCATTTCCCTAACCTCAAAACAGAATTTCTAGTAAATGATGCTGGAAAACCATAACTGTGATACAACCTTCTCAGAGGACAACTTTTGGTGTCTGTCCTCACATTCAACCTTTATCCACTGAGCCATCTCCTGGTTCAGGAAGGGCTTTCTTAAATAAGAGGAAAGGTATTAACTAAAGAGAGAACTAGGGCTATACTATACATAATAAAATTTAAAGATTTTACTATTCACTGTCAAATACAGACATATTGTTCACTTAATTTTTTACAAAATGCCAAAAGAACTCAAGAAAATGGAAAGGAAGCCCTTTTTAGTGATGTAGGAACAATTGGATGTCCATTCAGATGAAGTTGAACCTTAGCTCCTACTTCATATCATACGTAAAAATTAATTCAAGCTGGATTCTAGCTCTAAACATAAAAGATAAAATTATTCATTAAAGAGATTATGAAGTAAACAAATATCTCTTGTTTTTTGTCACATGTGTGTGTGTGTGTGGTATGTGGTGTAGCATGTGATATGATATACGGCATATGCACGTGTGTGCCAGCGGAGAACTTTGTCCCTCATTTGTCTCTCATCCACACACATAGTTCTTTGAGATGGAGTCTTTCCCTTACTTTGGAGCTGCTGTTTTCTTTCAGTGAGCCCCAGTGATTCTTCAGTCTCTGCCTCTGCAGGATTGCACTTACACACATATGTGGTCATACTCAACCATTTTAACTGGGAAATTGAACTCCGGTGGTCTTGGGCTCTTATGCTTAAGCAGCTAATAACTCTTACCTGCTGAGCCTCCCCAGTCCCTGAAGTAGGCAAAGATGTCTTAATGGGTATATATGAAACACTAGCAGCTTAACAAATGATGAATATATTGGGTTTAGTTAAAATTTTCTGCTTGTACAGAAGCAGTATTTAAAAATGATAAAGCAGGCTGGGGATATGGCTCAGCAGTTAAGGCACTATCTTGCTGTGCAAGCCTACCAACTGAGTTCCATCATGAACGCCCACGTAACACTGGACACTAAGTGTCTCGTGCATCTGTAATCCCTTTGGGCCTAGATCAGTGGGAAGTAGAGCCAGGAAAATACCAAAGCTTGCGGGTCAGCTAGTCTGGCCTTCCTAGTGGCAAAAAGCCAACATTAGCCAAGTATGATGGCCCATGCCTTTAATCCCAGCACTGGGAAGGCAGAGGTAGAAGGATTGCTGTGAGTTCGAGGCCAGCCTGAGACTACATAGTGAATTCCAGGTCAGCCTGGGCTAGAGCAAGACCTACCTCAAAAAAAAAAAAAAACAAGAGATAGAGGAAAAAGCCAACAGGAAGAGAAACCTGTCTCAAACAAGGTAGAAGGAGAGAACCAATACCCCAAGGTTCTCTGCCTTCTGCATGTGCACCATTGCTTAGATGCCTTCATACACAATTTTTTAAAATTAATTTGTGTGTGTGTGTGTGTGTGTGTGACATGCGCACACATACACCAGAACCACTTGTAACTACAAACAAATTTCAAACACATATGCCACTTTTTGCATCTGGCTTTTTATGTGGGTACTGGGGAACTGAGCCCAGGCCAATAGGCCTGCAAGCAAGCAACTTTAACCACTGAACCATACCCCCAGTGCACAAACTTTTTTAAAAGATGAAAAAGCAAATAAAGTAAGATAAGGTGAAAAAGTAAAGCCATTCCAAGGAAGAAAATATGAACAGTACCATATCTGAGAAATAAGATCTAGAACTGAAAAATTCTCATACAACTTTTTTAAGATAGCCTAATTTTTGAAATGGACAAAATACTTAAACAGCCATTTCACAAACAAAAAGAATACAATGAAAGTACATATCAAAAGTTACTCATCAAAAAAAAAAGTTGTTCATCAAGAAAATAAGCACTAAAATCATAAATAAAGTACTATTACAGATACACCATAAGAGCTAAGTTTAAAGGTTCCCAATTTCATTACTGGTGAGATCAAAAAGTTATATAGGGGCCGGAGAGATATTTGAAAGATGTATACCTTCTCTAAACAGAGAAAATGCAAACTTAAAGCAAGCATACTTTTACTGTTTCTTCACTCATTACTTGTACTTATAATGCAAATCTTTGAAGAGAAGTGCTAGGAAATGGACCTTGTATTAGAATTGGATATGATTTACTCAATACAGCCTTTAAAGGGGATTTGGTGGTACTTTAAAAAAATGTATTCATGCCTTTATTTAGTAATGCTTTACAATAAATAAAACTGCTACCATATATAAAGTGCTACTAGTAATATATGAAACAGTATAATTTCATTTTTTAGTTATATTTGGATTGGCAAAAGAGTAATGACTTCAGTGACCATATCATGACATAGGTAGGACTTCATTAATAAGTAAGTGTGCTTCTAGTATCTGGCTAATATCAAATGAACTGAAAATATACCTACAATATTAAATGAAAAAGGAAATTGCAAACCGGGCGTGGTGGCGCATGCCTTTAATCCCAGCACTTGGGAGGCAGAGGTAGGAGGATCACCATGAGTTCAAGGCCACCCTGAGACTACATAGTGAATTCCAGGTCAGCCTGAGCTACAGTGAGACCCAACCTCGAAAAAAAGAAAAGAAAAGGAAATTGCAGAGTAATATCTCATTTCTGTTAAGAAAGCAAAAACACAGTTCTTACAGGATTGTATGTTCATAGAAAAACAAGTATAATATTACTAACATTGTTTGCCTCAGGAAAGACTGGCTACAAAGGAAGTAGATTGTTTATGATGTGTGCAAGGGGTTGAGTCCAGTGCCTCACAAGTTAATCAGTTGCTCTTACCCTGAGCTATACCTCCAATCCAAATTAAAAAAAAAAAATACCACTTTCATTGTTCATAGATAGAATTAAACAAAAATCTTGTTCTATTAGATATAAGTATTCTTTAAAAATACAAGCGTTGGAGCTAGAGGCATGGTTCAGCAGTTAAGGCACTTGCCTGCAAAGCCTGAGTTCAGTTCTCCAGTACCCATGTAAAGACAGTTGTGCATGCATCTGGAGTTCGTTTGCAGTGGCTGGAGGTCCTGATGTTTCCATTTTCGCTGCCTCTTTCTCTCTGTGTCTTTCTCTGCTTGCAAATAAATTGATTTTTTTTTTAATTCAAGCTTTAAGCTATGCACAGTGGTGCATGTCTTTAATCCCAGCACTTGAGAGACAGACATAGGAGGATCACCCAGAGTTCTCAGCTAGCCTGGGCTAAAGTGACCCTACCTCTGGGGGTTGGCGGGGAATACAAACTTTAATTTTTTAGATTTCTCTCAAGGCTGGCTAGAAGATTTACTATAGCAAAAGGAATTTAGCCATAGTTCTATGAGGAGTCATATCTTATTCTTTTTGGCATTTGTGTTTGTGGGTACACATGTCTGTGGAGGCCAGAGATTGACATGAGGTGTCTTCCTCAGTCACTTTCCACTTTTTTTTTTTTTTTTAAGACAGTGTTTGTCACTGAAACTGGAGCTCAGTGGTTCTGCTAGACTAGCTGACTAACTACCCAGCAAGCCCTGGTAATCCAAAATAAGGTCCTCATGTTTATAAGCAAGCACTTTATTGATTGATCCATTTCTCCAATCCCTCCCTTATAAATAATTTTATTTATTTATTTGCGTGCTTGCTTTATTGTTTGTGCTCCTGTGAACACATGCATATTTGGCCATGCCAGGTCTCTTGCCACTGTAAACAAATACCCATCTGGCTTTATGTGATTGGCTGGAAAATGGAACTCAGGCCAACAGGCTTTGCAAGCACATACCTCTAAACATTAAGCTATCTCCCCCCATACATAATTTTGATATGGCCAGCTTTCTGATACAAACAGAATAAATACTCTAATTTAAACTAATGAAGGAAGCCAGGTGTTGTGGTGCACACCAGTAAGTAATTCCAACTGTTGGAAGGTGGAGTCAGGAAAATCAGGTATTCAGGGTTAGTTAGCCTCAGCTACATAGTGAGTAGCTAGGGCTACCTGAGATCCTAGAGAGAAGTACATTTTAGAAATTTGTAAATATTCAAATGTAAGTGGTGATTAATCTTGATTTTGAATTAAGAGGATCTATAATCACTTAGGAGACAAATGTCTATGAGGGAGTTTCAGATTCACTAACTGTAGGGCAGCATTATTTCATGGGCTGGGTTCTCATTCTCAGAATGAATAAAAAGGAAAAAGCAAGCTGAGTGCCAACATTCATCACTCTGCTTCCTCACTGAGAAGTGAATATTACCAGTTGCTTTGTACTTCTTCCTCCATTCTGTACCTACCATGGACTACATTCCTTCAACTATAGACTCAGTACTTTCCTCCCTTAAGTTGCTCTTGTCAGATACTTTGTCATAGCTATGGGGCGCAAAGGGTAGAAGGTTATGACTTAATACATTTGAATGTCAAGTTGGCAAAGAGTGGACTTGTGATAGCAAATCTTGACTGTCATTTTTTTAAAAATTATTTTATTTATTCATTTTCAAGCAGAGAGAGAGAGAGCACCAGGGCTACCACCTTGTGGGTCTGGCTTATGTGGGTCCTTGGGAGTTGAACCCAGGGCCTTAGGCACTGGAGGCAAGTGCCTTAACTGCTGAGCCATTTCTCCAGCCCTTGACTGTCATTTTTGACAGAACCTAGAATCACCTAGGATCCAAATGTCTAGGCATGTCTATGAGGGATTATCTAGATTAGGTTAAGTGAGAAGACCATCAGACCCAATAAAAAGGATTGAAAGTGAGCTGAGCACCAGCATTCATTACTGTCTGTTTCCTGGCTATGGATTGAATATTCATGCCTTCCCCACCATAATGGCCCTCAAAACTGTAAGCCAAAATAAACCCTTAAATTGGCTTGTCAGATATTTTGTCACAACAACAAGTAATAAACAGCTGAATTTCTATTTTTCTTTCCTAATAGCTCCATCAAGGAACAGTTCCTGTTTCCTATACGGTAACAACAGTGGCACCACATGGGATTCCACTCTGCACAGGCCAGCACATCCCTGCTTGCAGTACACAGCAAGTCCCAGGGTGCTCTGTGGTTTTCAGTGGACAGCATCTCCCTGTCTGTAGTGTGCCTCCTCCGGTAAGTCTGTGCTTTTGTTCTCATTGAATCTTTTTTTTTTTTTCTTTTTCTTTTTTAAGGTAGAGTCTCACTCTAACCCAGGCTGACCTGGAATTCACTATGTAGTCTCAGGCTGGCCTTGAACTCAACAGAGATCCCCCAAATGCTGGGATTAAAGGCATGCACCACAATGCCCAGCCTCATTGAATCTTACTGTTAATGTTAAACTTACCAACCTGTTTTGGTTTTATAACATTCAATTCAGGAATTTCCCCTTAAGGATGGCTAGCAAACAAAATTTAAGACACTGTTTTGTAGCTTCACTTGGAAGAAAGTGAATTTTATTGTAACAGAAATATCAGTGGCATGATTATAGTGACCAGTTAATAAAATTGGCTTCAAGGCTGGGCATGGTTGTGCATGCCCTTAATCCCAGTACTTGGGAGGCTGAAGTAGGAGGATCACTCCAGAGTGCTGGGACTACAGGTGTGGGCTACCACTCCCCCGCATGTTACATTTTTTTAAAAAGTCTTAGGGGAAAAAATCTACAGGATTGAAAAGTAAATTTTCTTAGAATAGCAATAGTATTTTATCTGCTATATTGTAAACTTAACCAGAAAGAGGCTCCTCCTACTTTGTATTTCCTCACTTTTCATTGCATTTGTATTAAAAAATGTTAAAAGGATTCTAGTGGGTGGTACATGCCTTTAATTCCAGGAGGATGACTGTGAGCCTTATTGAGGCCACAGAGTGATTTCCAGGTCAGCCTGGGCTAGAGGAGATCCTACCTTGAAAAACCTATTATCTTTATAAGAGAATGAGTGTGTGTATGTGTATAGTATTTTGGCTCATTTGGAATAATTATAAACTAGTTCCAGCTCTTAATGACAGATGCAAAAGTAGACTTGTACTTAATCTAAATAATTTAGAGGGCTTTGATAAGCTTTTGGAGATATGCAGTGATTTTAGTCTTTTTTTCTTAAACAATAACTTTATGTTCTGACACTAATAATCACAAAATAATGATTTCTCTTACAGATGCTTCAGGCATGTTCAGTTCAGCACTTACCAGTACCATATGCTGCATTCCCACCCCTAATTTCTAGTGATCCATTCCTTCTACATCCTCCTCACCTTTCTCCCCATCATCCTCCTCATTTGCCACCACCAGGCCAGTTCGTCCCTTTTCAGACTCAGCAGTCACGGTCGGTAGGTATTTCTACTTAAATCTCAATTTTCCCAAGATGCCTTAGCTAGGCTGATTAATATAGTAAATTTAAATCATTGTTATTTAAAAACTGTAACTTTGGTGTTCTTAATGGTTGTTAAAAGAATTAAAAGATCTATAAACATACAAATAGGTTTAAGCATATTTACTTTGAGTTAGCCTGGTTTCTTGATTTTTCCTAGTTATTTTATGTCACTTTTCTAACTGAATATTTGAGAGGCCGGTGTAGTTAAATGCTGAATACATAAAAAGAATGGGACAAGAAAAAGATCAGTTAGCTTATGGACAAGCCAAATTCAGCATCAGAACCATTAGGCATTAAGAAGAAAACAGGAGCCTATGAAAATTATTGAAGATCTTAGCTTGTAGAGGAAATTTTTTATTGTATTATAGCAAGAGTCTAAAATTTATTTGCTAAAGATTATGCACGGTTGTAGTAAGCTTCATATTGCTGGGATATACATCCAAACCAGGCACAGCGTATAGGAGGAAGGGATTTATTTCAAGCTTATAGATCCATGGGAAAGTTCCATCAAGTGGAAGAAGCAGCTATTTCTTACATCCAAGCAGAGAGAAACAGCTAAACGGCCCACACTAAGGGGCAGTAAGCAGCAGGGACCCACCAGAGCTGATTGCTCTCTCACACCTTTGGGCTAGAAATCAGATCTGCCTCTGATTACACCTTAAGGCTTGACCCCAAGATCCACCCCCAGTGACACCTTCTTCAGCCATGCCTCTAGGGATCCAGGTTACAAGCTTTAATAAAATACCTGAGTCTATAGGGGACATACATTCAAATTACCACATGCACTGTGCTGTGTAATAAAGTTAGGGTATTTACCTGGTGTCACAGTCAGCGTCTTGCTGCTACAAACATCCAATCAGAAGCAACTTGTGGGAGGAAAGGGTTTCTTTTGGCTTACAGACTCAAGGGGAAACTCCATGTCAGGGAAAATGATGGCACAAGTAGAGATTGGACATCACCTCTGCCACAGTAGGTGGCAAGCAGTGGCAGGAAGGTGGGTCAAACACTGGCAAGGGGTTGCTGGCTATTAACACTTAAAATCCCACCCCCAACAACACTCCTCCAATAAGATTCCAATTCCAAATTGCCATCAGCTGGGGGCCAAACATTCAGAACACATAAGTTTATGGGAGACACCTGAATCAAACCACCACACCTGGCTCCTCTTCTTAGAAAAGTATAGAAGCAAACTAGCTTGCTTATTGATTTATTCATATATTTATGTATTTATAGAAGTAATGTCTCACTCTGTATGTAACCCAGGTGGTCCTCAAACTCATGGTGATTCTCCGGCCTCAGCCCAGCTTCAAAAATAAAATTGCGGCTGGAGTGAGGCTCAGTGGTTAAAGGCACTTGCTTGCAAAGTCTGATGGCCTGGGTTTGATTTCTCATTACACACATAAAACCAGATGCACAAAGTGGTTCATGGGTCTAGAGTTCATTTGCAGTGGCAGGAGGCCCTGGTATGCTCGTGCACATGTATTCCACCCCCTCTCCTTCCCTCCCTCCTCTTTCTGCTTATAAGCTTTTTTTTTTTTTAAGTTAGAATTGCTTCTACCAAGAAAAATCTTTTGGACTCAAGGTAGGGTTTGTCCTGGGATGTTATTGGTTTCTTAAATTTAGGAATTGAAGGCTTCAGCAAAATTTAGGTATCCCTTCTATTTGGCTTTGGAGTTCTATAAAAGGTCTAGTCATAGATGTAGCTCAGTGGTAGACATATTTGAGCCCTTGGGTTTAATCCCTAATACCACAAAAGAGAGAATGGGGTAAAGAGGAGGATGGAAGGAGAGGATATGGGAATGGGAAAGGAAAACAGCAACAAAAGAAACTGATAAGTTGTTCTGGGTTTGGTGGTCTATATACTTGTAATATTAGTACTCAGTTGACTCTGAAGGATCATGAGTTTGAGACCAGTCTGGACTGTGTACAGTGAAACCTTATCTCACCCTATCTTCCCCCCCCCCCCAATACACACACACACAAAAGTTGCCATGTAGGCAAATTGGGATTTGGGTCATCATAGTGTCAGCAGTTAGGATTTCTCCCAGTCATAAGTAAACTTCCAAATTAAAGTGTTAATACTTATATTTAAATAAGGTGTTTCCATTCTGTAACTGAGAGGATAGTAATGTCTCCCAAGTGCTGGGATTAAAGGCATGCACCACCATGCCTGCCTCACCTGTGTGAATTTTACATTGATATGAACATCAAGAGAGTGGTCTTGAAGATTTTTTTTATTAATAAAGAAAAATCTGTTTAAGGTTTGAAAATTTATTTCTTCTTTCCCTCCACAGCCTCTGCAGAGGATAGAAAATGAAGTGGAACTCTTAGGAGAACATCTTCAAGTAGGAAGTTTTACTTACTCTCCATCAGCCCACCCCCCAACATTACCTCCATCAGCTCCTTTGCAGTTCTTGACACATGATCCTTTGCACCAGGAGGTGTCTTTTGGAGTAGTAAGTTTTCACAAAGTGTTACTAATTTTTTACTTGCTGTGACAATTTATCAGTATAATTCTCAACGTTTTCAATATTTTAAACATATCCTTGAGTGCATCTGGGTGTATGGTGGTTATGTCCATATTAACATTTAAGATAAATATTTAATACCACTTCAACAATAAGTAATTTCCTAAGTTTTTTTTTTTTTTTAACTTGCTGGTCATGGTGGTGCAAGCCTTTAATCCCAGTACTTGGGAGCAGAGGATTGCCACAAATTGGAGAGCCAGTTTGTTCTACATATTAAGGAAGTTCAAGGCCAGTCAGGATTACATAGTGAGTTCTTTTATTTAAAAAACAAAAACAGAACAGTATAAAAAGGTGGTTGTATTTGACAGATTACTTGTAATAGGGTGATCTAAATTCTTTTCTCTCCTACAGCCTTATCCTCCATTTATGCCTCGGAGGCTCACAGGACGCAGTAGATACCGATCCCAGCAGCCAATACCACCTCCCCCTTATCACCCCAGCTTACTACCATATGTGTTGTAAGTTCTTTTTTTCCTTGAGATTCCTTTATGCCATCTAAGTGATATGGAACTTAGTGTTTGTTACATGCTATTTAATGCTAAGTGGTTAGGGTGAAGAGACAAGGGCTTAAAAAAAAAAAAAAAGATGGACTCTAGAGAGATGGCTCAGCAGTTAAGGCACTTGCCTGCAAAACCTGATGGCCTGGGTTCAATTCCCCAGTGCCCATGTAAAGCCAGATACATAGTGGTGCGTGTATCTGGAGTTTGTTTGCAGGGCTGGAGGCCCTGGCACGCCCATTCATATTCATATTCATATTCTCTCTCTCAAGTTAAAGTATTTTTAAAAAGAAAAAAGTGTGGTAGCACACATCTTTAATCTCAGCACTAGAGAGGCAGAGGTAGGAGGATCGATGAGTTCAAAGCCAGCCCAGGACTACAGAGTGAGTTCCAGGTCAACCTGGGCTAAAGTGAAACCCTACCTCAAGCCTCCCTCCTTGTCCCCCCCCCCCAAAAAAAAAGACATGGGAGAAATGGGCAAGGAAAATCTGTGAGACAAATAATAGCTTTAACAATCAATGAGGTAGAAAAGTTTAAAATACTTTTTATAGCTGGAATCATTGATTATTAAGTTTTTGATGCTATTTCCTTGGGGGAAAGGAGACAAGAAGTCATTTCGGTTTTAGAACTACTCTGCTAAGGGCTGGGGAGATAGCTCAGTGCGTAGTTTTTGTTCACAGCTCAAGCTGGAGTACCTAAGTATGATCCCCAGATCCTACCTAAAAAGCCGGAAGGTATGGCAGGCTTCTAGAATCCCAGCACTACTGACTGATAGATGGGAAGCAGAGATAGAAAATTTTTTCAGAAATTCATGGCAAGCACAGCAAAGAACAGCAGGACAAAAATCCAGGGTGAGTCTTGCCTTAAAGGAGGTGGACCGGCAAGGACTGACTGGAAAGCTGTCCCACATGTGGATCACAGCATACACACAAATAGTCAAGTTTTTAAAAGACCTACTCTATAGATTTGCATTTAATATTGGTGGATTAAGCGCCATAGTTCTTTATTTCCCTCTTACACAATGAAGTGTAGTAATAGGCTGATACTTGTTAACCCTGTGATGAGGGATGAATGCTACTGTCCTCAAAATCTTAGGGCTTCTTCTAAATGATCTGAAACAGCTCCTCAGGCTCTATCCATTATGTCAGTATACTAGCTAACAGAAATGAAAATAGGAAGCTGGGGTTGGTGGGTGGTGTGCATACCTGTAATTCTAGTACTTAGAAAGCTGATACAGATAGATTGTCGTACTCAAGGACAGCCTGGGCTACATCCAAGATCATATAGCAAGACCCTATCTCAAAAACTTAAGGAAAGCAAAAGGTGTTGGGAAGAGAATCCCATAGATAAAGTGCCTTCCATGCAAACTTGAGGACTAGAGTTCAGGTCCCCAGCAGCCACATAAATGCCAAGGGGATACTGCGGCCTGTCTATAATTCCTGCACCCTGGAGGTGAAGATAGGATCCCTGGAGCTGGCTGGCTTAGCTAGACTAGTTGAGTGAGCTTGGAATTTAATTAAGAGAACCCTGTCTCAGTAAACAAAGTAGAGAGCAATTGAGGAAGATGCCCAACACCAACTTCTGGCCTTCACATGCATGCATGTACATGCATTCATACACATGTGAACACACATAGTAGCGCATACACACCATGTGCAAAAAATTGGGGAGAGCCTGATGTGGAAAGTGGTGCCAAGCTGTGGCACATGTCTTCTATTCCGTTTGCAGTGGCAAGAGATTCCACTGCACTGCATGTGCACATGCACACATGGCAAATAAAAAATTAGGGAGAAGAGAAAGAAAGGAAATGGGGTCCCTCTACCTTCCTGCTTCTGTTTCCTAGAAACAACACATTACTTCTGCCTATAATTCTACATTTCATTGGTTGGAACTTGGTCATATGTCTATAATTAACTTTTTTTGTTTTCTTTCATAATTTCTAAGAAAGACACTCTATACTAGAAAGGCAGTGTGTGCCTTTAACACATTTTTCTTAAGACTTTTCTATTTAAGGTCTTTTGCATTTCCATGTAAAATTTCATATCAGCATAATAGTTTCCACTTAACAAAATGAATAGCTCAATGGAGTGTTATAGAGATTGTGTCAAAGTTTATAGAACTATTGATAATATAATGATATTAAGGCTTCTAGTCTATTTATATGGCATATTACTATTTGTCCTAGCAGTATTTTGTAGTTTTCCTCGAACAAGCCTTACATGTGTTTTGTTAAATGTATCCCTACATTTTGTTTGCTTGTGTGTTTGAATGTCATGTATGTGTGGTGTATGCATGTGCTCTTGCGGTGCTTAATCACCCATTGATGGCGCCTTCACTTGCCTGCAGAAGCCAGAGTAGAACATGGAGTGAACCATGGCTCTTCTGCCTGATTTTCTTTTGACCCAGAGACTCCTTTTACTGATTCTGGAGCTTTCAGGGCTCTGAGATTCTCAGGTCTCTGCTTCCCTGAAGGGCTGGTGTTGCAGGCACACATGACCACATCCAGCCTGGTTTACATGGTATCTGGAAATTTGAACTCAAGACACCCTCAGGCTCTCATGCTTGTTCGGGAATCACATTTAACCACTGAGCCATCTGTCCATCCCCTACCCTACATTTTTTTGGTTCTTTCCAAGGCAAGATGTCACTCTCTTCTAGCAGGCTGGCCTTGAACTCATGGTGATCCTTCTACCTCAGCTTCCTGAATGCTGGGATTAAAGGCGTGAGCCACCACACCTACCTATACCTTACTCATTCTTTTTTAAAAATTTATTTATTTATTTGCAAGCAGAGAGAGACAGAGAATGGGTGTGCCAGGGCCTCCAGGCACTGCAAAGGAACTCCAAATGCATGCACCACTTTGTGCATATAGCTTTACATAGGTACTAGGGAATCGAACCTGGGTAACTAGGCATTACAGGCAAGCACCTTAACCACTGAGTCATCTCTCCAGCCTCCTACATTTTTTATGCTATTGTAAATGGTAGTTTTTACTGTCAGTTTTTATCAGTTGCTAGTAAAGTCACTGTCTTTAAAGCATTGCCTCTAATTAACACTCACCATTCTTTGTCAATGTAATAACTGGCCTTGGTCTTTCCTGCCCTGTTTATTGTATTAATTTACTATCATAATAATGCTGCCATGCTTTTTTCTCTATAGATCAATGCTTCCAGTGCCACCTGCAGTGGGCCCAACTTTCAGCTTTGAATTGGATGTGGAAGATGGAGAAGTAGAAAATTATGAGGTTAGTAGATGAATTGTGAATATGAGAGCACTATTCCACACTTTTCCGTAATTAGATATTAGGTAAACACTCTACATTTTAAGATGAAAACATGTCATAAAAATTGTTCAGCCTTTTTAGGATATTTGAACATGTGCCATATCTATGATAACAAGTAGATAGACTTTGATACTCTTGAGTTACAATTCCAGGGAGAGAATGCAAATAAAAAACAAAATAAAAATTATGGTTAGAGCCACTTGTGGTGCACGCCTTTAATCCCAACACTCAGGAGGTAGAGGTAGGAAGATTGCTTTGAATTTGAGGCCAGCCTGGGGACTACAGAGTGAGTTACAGTTTATTCTGGGCTAGAGTGAGACTCTACTTCATAAAAAGAAAGAAAGGGGGGGATTCTGATTAGGTAGTGTGAAAAGATATTATAAGAAGCAGATATTTGAGGGGAAATGTTGGACATTGTTGAGTCTACATAATAGTCTTTTGCTCAAACAAAAGGGAGAAAAACAGACCTGGTATACTAGCACACACCCATGATACCAGCATTCAGGAAGGTGTGAAGGCAGGATAGTGAGCTTGAGATCCTGGGTTATGTATCAACACCTTGTCTCACAAAAGAAGAAAAATAGAAAAAGATATGGTTGGAAAACTCAAATGGATGTCATTGAATGCTGTGTTAAATGTATTTGGTGCATCAAATCTTCACCTTTATCACAGCTCCTCCAGTACTGTTAAGCAACAGATTAGTATGTATTTGGGAAAGGAAACATGGGGTATTTGGGAAAGGAAACATGGGTTGGGAGAAAATCTTCAAAAATAGCATATTTGAAAAACAGTTAATGCCCAAAGTCTGTAAAGAATTTACACAGTTTTATAGGAGTAATTGAATAATATGATCAAAATATATTAGGAGAGATTTTATAAAAGAAGACATGAGGGCTGAAGAGATGGCTTAGCCGTTAAGGCATTTGCCTGCAATGCAGAAGGACCTGAGTTCGATTCCCCAGTGCACATGTAAAGCCAGATGCACAAGAGGGCGTGTGTGTCTAGAGTTCATTTGCAGTGGCTGGAGGCCCTGTCGTGCCCATTCTCTCTGCTTCTCTCTGTCTGCCTCTCTCTCAAATGAGTAAATAAAATATTTTTTTAAAAAGACATGAAAAATAGCCAATGCGTATATGAAACATCATCAGCATTCCTAATGAAGGTAGTGAAAATCACATATTGAGGGAACTGGGTGTAGTGTGACTTATACACCTGGGAGGTAGAAATAAGTGGGTCTTGTATGAGGCCAACCTGGGCTACAGAATAAGACCTTGTCTGAGAAAAAGCTAGGCAGGGAGGTAGCAGGAATCACCATTGTTAAGTGTTGGTAACAGTGTAGAGAAAACCTGTACACATTGTTGGTAGAATTGTAAAGTGGTACAGCCATTATGGAAAATGCAAACTACCAGCAATATGAACTATATCAGTAAGGAGAGTGAGGCAGGAGGATCTTGAGTTAAGGCTGGCCTAGGCTGGACTCAGTGGGGTTTTGATCATTGAATACAATTATTGTAGTTAGCTTCATGTTGCTTGGATGAGCTTCCACATAAACAGAGTTTATGGAAGGAATGGGATTTATTTCAGGCTTAAGATCCAGAGAATTTCCATAATGGTGGAAGAAGCTGTCTCCCTTTCACAGATCCAAGCATAGAAAAAAAAAAAACCTTCACTAGCCAGCCAGCACCACAAAAGAAGTAGCCGGGTGTGGTGGCGCACGCCTTTAATCCCAGCACTCGGGAGGCAGAGAGGTAGGAGGATTGCCATGAGTTCAAGGCCACCCTGAGACTACATAGTGAATTCCAGGTCAGCCTGGGCTAGAGTGAGACCCTACCTCGAAAAACCAAAAAAAAAAAAGGTGGCTGTGTTTTGGTTATAAACTGTTATATACATGCATAACTCTAGAACTGTGTTACTAGCAAAATAATACATTTGGGTTGGAGCGATGACTCAGTTAAGGCACTTTTCTGCAAAGCTTAATGACCTGGGATTGATTCCCCAGTACCCATGTAAGCCAAAGACAAAGGGGCACATGCATTTGGAGTTGATTTGCAGTGGCTAGAGGCCCTGGCATGCCCTTTCTCTCTGTCTCTTTCTCTTTTCTGTCTCTGCTATTTTGTTTCAGAATAATCTGCGGTGTAAAATAATGATAGATGAAATAGTCATCAATTATTAAGCCTGCATAATAATAGCTGTATAGGGGTTCTTTACCTGTTCCTCTATCTTTGTATGTAAAGTTTTCCATGTCTAAAGATTGAAGAGGCGGGTGTGTTAGCTCATGCCTATAATCCCAGCACTTGGGAGTTTGAAAAAGAGGTTGTTATGGTTTGAGGCCATCCTGGGCTACATAATGAGTTCCAGGCCATTGTAGACAACAGAATGAGACACTATCTCAAACAAAAAAAAAATAAACTTAAAGAAAGGTGAAAAGGTATCTCCATTTTCCTCTACAGGCCCTGTTAAATCTGGCAGAACGACTAGGAGAGGCTAAGCCTCGAGGACTGACTAAAGCAGACATTGAACAACTCCCTTCTTATCGATTCAATCCTAACAACCACCAGTCAGAACAGACTTTGTAAGTATATTTTTCTGACACTACTGTTAAATTTCCTTTTCTAACCTTTATGAAATAAAAGTTGGGAGTCAGAAATGTTGATAAAAGTAGGTTTCTACTTCATACATGTATGCTGACCAATAAGATAGCTGTTAGTCACATGGAACTAGTTGTACTGCTAGTGATTACTGTATTAGGAAGTATATAGAATGTGAGATAAAATTTATAAACCATAAAAAAGTTCATATATTAAATGTTCCATTCAGGGGTCTTTAGTATACAGTTACGCAACATAATCACAAATTTAGATCTTAACTCCTAAAAGAAACCTCTTAGCCTGTTAGCAGCCACTCCCATAACTTCTGAACCTTACCGCCTCCGCACAATATTACTCTCTCTACAGATTCACATCAGTAGAATCCTACAGTCTTTTTGTGTTTGTACAGAAAGTGAACTTTGCATAACTTTTGAAAGGTTCAGCCATGCATGTACAGAGCCCTGAATTCAATCCCCAGCACTGCATAAAACTTGGCATAATGGTGCAGACCTGTAATTCTAGCATTTAGGAGAGATGGAGACAGGAGGATCTGGAGGTCAAGGTCATCCTCTGCTATATATGGAGTTGTAAACCAACCTGGGGCTACATAGGCCCATCTCCAGCACCAAGATTGAATCGTTATTGCAGCTCGTATATCACTTATTCATTCCCTGTTTTGGCCAAATAATGTTATCTTTTCTTCAGTTGATGGACATTGGGTTGTGTCCACTTTTGGTGCTACTTGTACCAAAAACATTTGTGGATATGTTTTTCATTTCTCTTGGTTATATACCTAGAAGTAAATTATTGAATTGTATCGTAACCCTGTGTTTAAATTTTAAGAGTTGCTACACATTTTTTTCCAAAGTAGTTGCACCATTTAATATTCCTGAGAGCAGTGTACAAAGATGTTGGTTTCTCTGTATTTCCAGCACATACATCTTTTATTATAGCCATCCTAGTGGGTTTGAAGTAGAAGCTCACCGGGGTTTTTATTTTCATTTCCTGGTGGCTGCTTATGTGAAGTACCTTTTCTTATGAGCATTGGCCCTTATATATATTCTCTTTGGAGAAATGCCTGTCAAATCTTTGACCATTTTTAAATTGGTTTGTCTTTTTATTACTAACCTGAAGAAGTACTTTATATATTTTTGGTGCAAATTCCTTGTCAGATAAATGATTTTCAAAAGTATCTCCTATTGTATAAGTTGTCCTTGTGGTTGGTTGCTTTTGTGGTGCTATAGACCCAAACCAGGATCCCTGGATATACTAGGCAACCTCTCTTGTAACCATATCCCCAACCCTTTTCTTTCAATCTCCCCCTCACCCCTACATACACACCTTGATTCAGGGTTTCACTCTAGCCCAGGCTGGCCTAGAAATCATGGTGATCCTTCTACCTCAGCCTTTTGAGTATTGTGATCACAGGTATAAGCCACTACACCTGTATTTGTTCCTTGGTGGTATCCTTTAAAGAAAGAAAAAGTTTTTCATCTTGACGATTGTGTTTTTGCAGTGCTGGGGATCCAGCCAAGGGCTTTACCACGTTAGAGAAGCACTCTACCATTGAGCCGTAGCACCAGCTAGTTTTGATGAATTTCCTTTTTGTCCCTTTGCCCGGGAGGGTGGGGTGGGGTGTTAGTTTTCTGTTGTCTTTCTCATCTCCAAAAGCCTATTGTCTACTCCCAGATCATAAAGATTTGTTCTTTTAAGAGTTTAATAGTTTCGTTTTAATGTATGTTTTTGATCCATTCTTTTAGTTAAATTTATATATGGTATAAAATTTAGGGATCCACCTTCATTTTTTCATGTGGGTATCTGATTATTTTAGTACCTAATTTTAGTAATACAGTATCTTAAGTTCTTAGATAAACTTGGAAAACAGAAATTCTCTAATCTGTCAATAAAGCAAAAAGTTCTTAACAAATGCCTTAGCATCGTTATTTTTCAGGATACTTTTTTTCCTAAAAATTTAAGAGTTTTGGTAACTGAAACTATGTGTTGTTGTAGGCATTGATAGTCGTAACATAGAAAAGCATTTAGTTTTTTATATTCAATGATCTTTTTGCTTTTTTTTCAGGTGTGTAGTATGCATGTGTGATTTTGAGTCAAGGCAGCTACTTAGAGTCTTACCCTGTAACCATGAGTTCCATGCCAAGTGTGTTGACAAATGGCTTAAGGTAAAGTGATAACATCTGTAAAGAAAGTAACAGTGAATTTTCTGTTTAATTGACTATTGGTTCAATAGGATAACTCCATGGTTTAGTGGAGGGTTGGGTACAGGAAGCAAAATTGAAGCTTAGCTTTTTTAGTATGAACTCTTAAGATGAAAAACAAAGTCAATAAAAACTAACTGCATCAGTAAGAGACAATGTCTCAAATAAAAATAGGTGGAAGAGGGATGGAGTATGACACCCAGCATTCTGCCCCAGCCATCACAGGGAAGCTCATGAGGTGCCGCAACCCTGTACACAGACACAAGCAAAATAACTGCAGAGTGAATCATAGTGGTAGATACAGTGAGTGTATGCTTAGCATGCATGAGGTGTCCTGGGTTCAATCCCCAGCTTTGCCCTCCCCCCAAAAAAAGGAGTCATCAACATAGTAGTGATTATATAAAAAAATGGAAACAAGTTGTTTGTCCTTGATTGTCAATATGATCTTTTTGTTGTTATTGTTGGAGGTAGGATCTCACTATAGCCCAGGCTGGCCTTGAACTCACAGTGATCCTCCTACCTCTCTACCTCTGCCTCCCAGTTTCTGGGATTAAAGGTGTGTGCCATCACACCCAGCACAATATAACTTTCTGGTGGTGCATAGGAACAATGCCTGAACTTGTTTGACCATAGTTAATATAAGTTTAAATGGCTTGTTTTAAAAGCCAGAGATTTTCGTTTAAGAGGGTTGGGTATAGTGGTCCATGCCTATAATCCCAGGAACGGGGGAGTGGGCCTAAGATATGAAGAGCTTCATATAAGGTCAATGTGAGCTATACAGTGAGATTTATCTCAAAAGTAGAGGAAAGATTAAAGTAGAGAGAGGAAGGGGATGGAATTTAAGTTCTTTGAGCCCATTCAACTTAATCGAAACTGAATCCTGAAAATGAAGTGTTTCAGTTTTTTAGCTAAAGAAAACCCACTATGTATAAAATCCCTACTTGGTGAACGGGGAATAATCAGAAAACCATATGTTCCATGTGGCTAATAGCTGGAGCATAAAGAAGAGTGGCAAATTTTTTTTTAAAAAAAAGGTATTTAAAGTGATTTCTGGGGCTGGAGAGATGGCTCAGCAGTTAAAAGTATTTGCTTGAAAGCCGGCACCCTGGGTTCACTTCCCCAGTGCCCATGTAAAGCCAGATGGACAAAGTGACACATGCATCTGGAGGTCCTTTGCAGCAGCTGGAAGCCCTAGCATCCACATACTTGCTTTCTTTTTTGGTTTTTCGAGGTAGGGTCTCGCTCTAGCCCAGGCTGACCTGGAATTCACTCTATAGTCTCAGGGTGGCCTCAAACTCAAGGCGATCCTCCTACCTCTGCCTCCCGAGTGCTGGGATTAAAGGCGTGCGCCACCACGCCTGGCCACAATCATTTCTGAAAGTGTGTAAAGGAGTTTGCACTTGGTCCTGAAAAACAAGGGGGAAGGATGTGGCTGAGATTATATTTTTGAAAGCTCACTATCCACAGTTTGGAGAGAGGAACAGGAGAGGTAATTACTGAGACAGGAAGATGAAGTAAGGAGGGTGTTGAGCTATTCAGAATGTGTAGTGGTGACTGGATAAAAAGAACTGGTTTTCTGTGTACAGTCAGGTTTTCCTAAATACTATTAAGTGACATTACTTGGTGAAAATTGCCAAGGTTAGAGTTGGGCTTTGGGGGCACACCAACTATCCCAGTAGTCAGGAGAGGAGGCACAAGGATAGAGAGTATCAGAGCAAGTCTGGGCTTCAATAGCAAGATTCATCCTCCCTCTCTCTCTAAATAATAATAATAATAATGTTAGTATGTATGGAACCCTGGGTTTAATACCCAGCTCCACAAAAAATAGATCTTGGTTTTTAGGTACTAAATTTTCCATACTTAACCATCATCTCATTTTTGTTTTTCAACAAAATCATTTAGCCAACAAAAACCACTCATGAACTTATTTGAATCGTTGAGACTTGTGCCTATTGCCCCCCACACACTCAGACAGGGTCTCATGTAGTCCAGACTGGCCTTGAACTCGCTACATAGCCAAGAGTGGCTTTGAACTCCTGATACTCATACTTCTACCAAGAGTGTTGATAATCATAGGCATGTGCTACCAGGACTGTTTTAGGGTGGATTTTGTTTTGCTTTTAAACAAACAACTGTAGCTTTTTAAAGAAACAAAATATGTACAAACTATAATGGAAGGAAAAGTATTCCCCTGTTCTTGATATATTTCACAATTCAGACAAGTTTCCTCTTGTGTTTTAGGCAAATCGTACTTGCCCAATTTGCCGAGCTGACGCTTCAGAAGTGCATCGGGATTCAGAATGACCAACCTAAGAGCACAAATTTAGTTTGGGTGTTCCTCATCACGTGTACATATGGACTAGCCATTGGACTTAACCTGTGTGGCTTCCAGCCCTCCCTTTACCAAAAGGGTCAATGGACCTTTCTTTGCACTGTGTGACTTAATCAACTATAAAAGCTTACAATTAGTCTTCACAATTATGGGATTGTTATACTAACCGTGTGATTGGAACTCCAAAGACTTTTTCTTTAGCTTAATTTTGTGTGTGCACTAACATTCCCTGGTTTTTGTGTGATCATTCCGAGTGTTGCTGCAAGATTACAGTGGACGTGATCTTTTAGCATGTGCTTTTATAAAAAGTGGTAGCTCCAGATGATATACAATCTACCTTATATAGAGCCTTCAGAAACTGTGAGTGGGAGGGAATGCAGTGTGTGACTGTTGGTGGAAGTGTATCTGTGTGAGAGAGAGTGTGTGTACTTGTGAGAGGGCATGGTAGCTAATGTGTGTATGAGATCCTATATACCAGCATGTACCAAGAATGTGTGTGTAGTTTTAATTATGCTGCAATGTATAATCTGGTGTGTTATTTAAACAGCACTAGTACTGTACACTGGTTTTTCCCTTGTGTTTGCTGTTGCACACTGATTGCTAAGGGTGCATCAATTATAAGCGTTGAATACTCCATCCCCTTCCCTCCCAATGAATGGAATGAGAAAAGCCTTCTTCCTTTGCTTCAGGCAGCTGTCCCCTTCTCTTCATTGCTGATCCTAAGTGGGTCGCTTAAGGGAAAAAAAGTGTAACATTCTTACTCCATGACCTGATTTTTTAAAAAATTATTTTGTTGTGAAAAAGAAACCTTTTAAGTCTCCAACTTGCTGTTTGCTGTTTCCAAAAAGAAGGTGCAATATCCTCATCAGTTAGCAATATTAGCATTTCAATCAATGATTTGAATGTTGATAACTTTCTTATTTTTCCTTTACATTTCCAGTAAGCTTCTTAAATAAAGTACCTGTGATTATTTTTTTTAATGTTTAGATTTGTAGTCTACTCTGAAGATATTTGAGTAATATATTTCTAAGAATACCACTGGTCCCATGAAGTCTCACCTCCTTGACTTCCACCAGAATGAGCTCTTTTAACTAACTCAGCTTGGTTTCTGATATGTGTTCTTTGTTCAAGCTTCCATAAGCAACTAAATTTCATTTTAAGAAAATTATTTCTGTCCATATTGCTTTACTTCCCGCATTCAATTCTGGAAGTTACCTAATTGTTCCTCCCTTCCTCAATAGATGCTCTTATTGAAGTCCTTGTTTCAGGATGAATCAAGTGCTGTGACAGCCCATGTTCCTTAGGCCTGATTTACTGTGACGTCTTCCTGCTTCTCTTGGTAATTTTTGCTAGAATGAGAAAATTTTAATGCAACAGGTGCCCAGAATACTTGTAGTATAAATGAAGATTTGATTTTTGTTTTAAAAAATAATAATAATGCTGTCAAACAAGAATTGACCTTAATTGAATCTGAATTAATACGTAACAGTGTGGGTAAGTCATTTTTTTCGACATTGAGATGCCTTCCTTACTCTTTCAGCATTGTCTGCCTCTTCCTGCAGTTGAGGCCATTGCTTTGTTTTCAGTAGCACCTGCTACAGTAACCAGTCGGGGCTGTGATAACATGCTGGCCTCACTCAACTCTCTCAATTGGCTTTGGGTCTGATTGATACTCTTGTTACCTACCTGTTACTGCCATACTGCTTGCCCTCCCTTGAAGTCTATAAGCTCAACACAGCCTAGAGTTCAGTAAAGTCATTTCACACAGAAGCACAATTTTCTCCTCTTCCAGACACTGTTGCCTGTGTCTTTTCAGACAAAATAGGATTTGACCTACACCTTCTGTTTGCCCCTAGATTAGTGTGTCAGAAATACACTCCTGATGAATAAAAGGTATGTGAAAGACCAAAATTATTGGCATATAATAATCAGCTTCAGTACAAATCAATTTACTCTTTATTTTTTTAATTAAAAAATCATGTTTAAAATGGCAAAAGCCAATCTTATACATAGACTTTTATATAGCTGCAAAATTTTTCTATCTGTACAGTTCTAACATAACACTACTACACTCAGTATTCATTTTATTGAAGCATGCAAAGTAAAGCACTTTCCTAATTTATAGAGAAACCTAATTAGCAAGGCACATTGTACTAATGATAGGAAAAGTAGCTTTTCTTTTCCTTCTTGGCTCTGAATTCTTTTCACAATGCCCCTTTTCTGGTAAATTTTTGGAGAGGTAGTTGGCAGTTTCAGAGGCAGTGGGGTCTTTGTGGTGCAGTTGTGACTGCTCTCTCTTTGGGAGTGGGAGTGTCTTGTGCCCGGGACTCTTGGAGATGCTCCAGGCTCTTTGGAGAAGCCAGTGCATATCCAGAGCACACCTGTATGTGCTCTCACACTGGCCACAGGGAGCGTCTTTGCTGCCAGCTCATCGCTTCGTTGAGTCATGAACGAGATAGCAGGCCCGTGTTGGCTGCTTGTCTTTATCCTCTTTTCCTCCTAACACAATACTAGCTTTACCTCCTAACTCGGCTGTGAGGTGGTTGGTTTTTTGGGGTGGTTTTTTTGTTTTTGTTTTTGGCATGGATCATAAGTGAAGTGCCACCTCCACAGAACAACTCAAGGCCTCTGAGTATCAAAATCTCATGTTAGGATTTTCTGTCCTGAATTTTTTAAGTAAAATCTGGAAATGTGAAAACATTAGGTTTTATATATATACTCTGAAAATGTAATTTTGTTAAAATTCTTAAATTTGGGCCTCTTGTAATAATTTTGAATGAGATCTACCAACTCACTTCTAAGAACATTTTTTCACAGATATCTCTAGGCCTTCATTAGAAAGCTACTTTCCCCCTGTAGGTACATTTGGTTACCTCATTTTGTTACTTGTTTCATATTATGAAAGCTCAGACAGGGGTGTTGGTTGGAATCATTTGCTGAGTCATTTCCTCAAATCATACTCCATTGTATCAGTTAACATATAGTTTTAAATGTATGTATTATAAATATCTGTAACCAAATCATTTGAAGGCTTGATAAATTTTTAACAAAGTTTGTACATTTTTTATGAAAGTTACTAGTAATGCTTTACTAAGTAGTGCAATGAATTTTTATTTTTAATCTCTGTGCCCAATTTTGGAGTTGAGAGGGTTGTTGGTAATAAATGTATGATGTACATTTAAAACCTCTGTTGTGCTTCTTGTTACCTTTTTAGGGAAGGGGGAGGGTTGTGTGTACAAAGGGAAGGGTGAAGGCTAAGTGGAAGTCTTTCTAGTGGGATGATGAGAGCTAGGTTGAGTCTTCTAGCTGCCACATTTAATTTTTTTCATTATTTCAGATTTTATATTTCAGTATTGGTATAAACAACTTAAAAGTCACAAAAAAATAACAGTATAACATGGTATACAGCTAATCTTTTAAAAGGCCAACAAGATAGAGTGAAGCACAGGTGAATATGTGTGTGTGGAACAGCTGGAAGGTAACTAAATTCCTGTGTGTACCAAACACAAGGCACAGGCAGCAAGGTTCCGTCAGATAATTGGACGGATTTATCAAATTGGGTACAGTTTACATCCAATCTATTAATAAGAGAAGAGGAAGGAGCCTCTATTTTCCATATATGCTTGTATATAGCACTCTATTGACTTTTTAAAAAAAAGTGAAATTAGCCAGCTTGGGTTACTTGAGGTGACTGGTCCATTACTCAACCAGGAGAAGTGTCAGAAAAGCAGCCAAGTACTGATTTTTTCCTTTGGTTTTCCCTTAATTTTTCTGCCCACTTGAAAGAGCATTTGGATCAGTCTTTGGGTATCTCAAGAAATCCTAAGCTGTGGGGAGTTACGAGTTTTCATTTTTGGCAGTGCTGGGAATTGAACCCAGTGCCTTAAACATACTAGACAACAGTTCTACACCGAGCTACATCCCCAGCCTATTAAAGGCATGGAGGGCTGGGTGGCTGGTTCTGAGAGAGGATTTAAAACCAGTGTTGTTCTGCCATACCTGGAAAAGGGTTATACATGGCAGATAACTTCTTTTTCTTTAGCGTGTTTATTTATGTGCATACAGGGTCTCTTACCATTGCAAATGAATGCCAGATGCTCATGCCATTTTTTGAGGTAGGGTCCTGCTCTAGCCCAAGCTGACCTAGAACTCTCAGCAATCCTCCTGCCTCTGCCTCCAGAGTGCTGGGATTAAATGTGTGCACCACTATGCCCAGCTCTTTGTGCTACTTTTTACATCTGGCTTTTTAAGAGTGCTGAGAAATTTAATTTGAAGTGCACAGGGTTTGCAAACAAGTGCCTTTAACCACTGAGCCATCTCCCCAGCCCCTTGCAGATATATCTGTAAGAAATAAAAGTAGATTACATGAAATCTAGTTAACACTGTATATCAGGACTTCATCATTACTAATTCATTTCCCCATTTACAAGTCCCCCCCCCTTTGATACAAGAGCCTCACTCTAGACTGTCGGGAGCTTACCATGAAGACCAGACTGGCCTTGAACTGATACCTTGGCCTCCTGGGTGCTTAGGATTACAGGTGTGATCCACCACACAACAAATGTGGCATGTGCTGCTTCCCTTGTAATTTTTTTTTCTATTTTTGGGGGGTTTTCCAAGTAAGGTCTCCTTGTAGCCCAGGCTGATCTCAAACTCACTGCATTCCTACCTCTGCCTCCTCAGTGCTATGATCAAAGGTGTGTCCCACCCCACCCAACCTGCACTTTTTGAGTTTTGAGAGTCCTAGAAATCACCAACCATCTGAAAAGATGCCTTACCACTCTAAATATGCCCAATCTCATCTGATTTTGGAAGCCTAACAGGGTGGCCTGGTCAGAACTTGGATGGGAATTCCCTTGGTTGGTTGGTTGGTTGGTTGGTTGGTTGGTTGGTTTCTTTTTTTCTTTTTCTTTTTCCTTTCTTTTTTCTTACTTCAGGTGTGAGGACAGAGATTTATTTGTTAGGATTTTTTTTTTCTCTTTTGTTTAATTTTTTTCAGTGATGAGGTTCAAACCCAGGGTCTTGTGCTTTGCCAGGCAAGCGCTCTTCCACTGAGCTAAATCCCCAAGCACTCCTATGTTCTGAGTGGTCTGAGTGCCCACAAGCATCTCAAGTGTGCTGTGTTTATTAATTATCATTGTAATCAACCTTCTTGTTGCTGTGACAAAGAACCCAACCAAGAAAAGTGGCTGATGGGAGGAATGGATTTATTTTGGTTTATAGAGTTGAGGGGAAACTCATGATGGCAGAGAAAACAATGGCATGAGCAGAGGGGTAGACGTGATCTCCACCACCGCACTGCAAACAGTGGCAGGAAGGTGTGCCAAACACTGACAAAGGGAAGCTGGCTATAATCCCCCATAAGCCTGCTCCCAACAGCACACTTCCAGCAAGTTTCCAAAATTGCCATCAGCTAGGGATCAAGCATTCCAAGCACATTAGTTTGTAGGGGATGCCTGGATCAAACTGTGAAGTCTATCCCTGGTCCCCACAAACTAATAATCATACATAAAATGCAATGTATTCAGCTCAATTCCAAAAGTCCCCACAGTTTTTCTTTCAACTGAGCTGTAATCCAAAAAAAAATAATGGTACAGAACATTCATACTGCAAAAGATGGCATTGGGCATTAGCAAAAACAGATTGAACCAATACAAGATTTAATACAAGGCAACAACAAACTCTTAACTCCAACAACTAACCAATGTCTGGAGTTCCAATTGTGCCCCTCCAGCTAGGGTATTCACAGTCCAAGAAAACTCCATCGGGTGCCAGCAGCTCTCCTTGGCAGCCATCCTTGCATGTCACTGGGTCTCCACTGCAACCCCTGGTTCCTCCTCAAGGCTCCAGTAGGCCTCCACATAGGCAATTCAGTACACCTGTTCCACACTGCGCAAGGTCATTTTCAAAAACAAAACCATGTTGCAAATCCTATGACCCTCTCTTCCTGCATTTGTTATACTCCATAGTGCCAGCTGGGCTGCCAACTCAATCCGGGGGGAACAAAGCCAATGTTGAAGTACAGGAAAACTTCAACATTCAGGCCCCCTACGTCAAGAGTCCACCTTCCTGCTGTCCCAGTGCAGATCAGCTGGCCCAATCTCAATGGTTGTAATCTTTGAAACAATTACAGCAGAACCTGCAGCTGTTTTGGTCCAAAGTTTCTATTCCATCTCCATCTGCTCACACCAGTCCATTTCTACATAAAGCAGTCCTGCACAAATTCTCAGGACACAGGCAGGCAGAACACAGCAAGCCTCACACAAACTTCCTCCAGACTAGTTCTTTTTTTTTTTTCAAGCAGAGAGAGACAGACAGAGACAAAGAGAGGGTATGCCAGGGCCTCCAGCCGTTGCAAACAAACTCCAGTTGCATGATGAACTTTGTGCATCTGGCTTCCTACCACAAAGACTGATATAGACGGCCCACGGAGGAGGATATCCAGCTGACTGGGGACTGGGAAGGGGGGCAATGAGGAATTGGGGATAACAACTCATTGTTGGCCCACTAAACAATGTAACTCGTTATGGACAATAAAAAAAATGTAAGTTTGGTGAGCACTGAAGAAATATGACAATGAACAGAAGCATAGGGCTGGAGAGATTGCTCAGTGGTTAAGGCACTTGCCTGCAAAAGCCTAATGACCCAGAGTTAATTCCAGACTAGTTCTGACAGTTCTTTCTCACCATTGTAAGCCAAGTCTCACAGTCCATAGTTCTTACTGCTTCAGGTCTTTCAACTCTGACCAGAATGACACTTCAAGGTGTCTCTTACCCTGAGATTTCAAATCCATCCACATTCTTGCTGCGTATCAGTTACAAAAGGCCAAGGCCACAGAATCAGCAAAGATGGCCCCCACTCCTGGTACCAAACTGTTGTACTGTTGTACTCAGCCTTCTTGCTGCAACAACCCAACTGAAAGCAGCTGATAGGAGGAATGGGTTTATTCTGGCTTACAGACTTCAGGGGAAACTCCATGATGGCAGGGAAAATTATGTCATGAGCAGAAGTTGGACATCACCTCTACCACAGCACTGCAAACAGCAGCTGGAAGGTGTGCCAAGCACTGAAAAGGGGAAGCTGGCTTTAACCCCCATAAGCCTGCCCCAAACACATCTCCAACAAGGCTCCAAAATTGCCATCAGCTGGGAATCAAGCATTCAGAACAAACCAACACAGTCATAAAACCCCCGTTTGCACTAAAGAGTAAATTCTCATAATTATCGTCAGGTCACCCTTTGTCTTGGGACTCTTGCAGTAATGTTGGAAGTATAGCCACATGAGAAATTATAGAGCCAGGCTTGGTGGCACACCTTTAATCCCAGCACTTGGGAGGCTAATGGATAAGGGTCACTGAGTTCAAAGCCAGCCTGAGCTACAGAATGAGTTCCAGGTCAAGCTGGGCTAGAGTGAGAGAGACCCTGCTTCAAAAAATCAACATTTAGGGGCCATATTAAAAGTAAAAGAATTGGTTATGAGTATAGTTCCTTGGAAGAATGTCAAAACTTCTGCAAGGTACTGTGTTCAATAACCAGCACTGGAAGAAAATGAAGATGGCATTGTTCATAAGTTTTATTCATTCACTATCATTTATGTAATCACTAGAAATGACACGTTTTCATACTAGAACTGAAATTCTGTATGTTGCAACATATCAATCTGGACTAGCCACATATGGGTGATGGCCACAATCTTGGGTGGCTCAGGTCTAGACTAGAAATTTGCCCAGGTTATCAGGTTTTAAATAACTGCACATCAATGTTGGGAGCTATATGCTTGTCATCCCCAGACTGAGGCAGGAAGACTGTAAGCATGAGGCATATCTGCCCTCACAGACACACCTTTAGTTCCAGCACTTTGGATGCTGAAGTAGGAGAATTCCCATGAGTTCAAGGCCAGCCTGGGCTACAGAGTGAGTGAGTTCTAGGTCAACCTGAAACCCTGTCTCAAAAGACCAAAAAAAAGAAAAGAAAAACTTGGCAGTCCTAAAATTGGGCATTCTAAAGAATAGGCTCAATAATTTCCAACTGACTTTCAGATGAGAGAGTGGATTGCTGTTGACATTGTGCTACCCTGGACATGACCTTTGCATGTCACTCTGCCTCAAGATGTCGGGAAATGCAGAAAAAAAAAAAGCAAGTCTAATAGTAGCTTAAGGATAGAGCACCCTCTTAGCATTTTAAGGCCCTGGGTTTAATACCCAGCATGGTGCTTGGTTTACACATGAAAAAGTAATATAAGACATGATAGCTGGACACTTAAATCTATAGCCCCTCACCCAGCTGTCTGCCACTGACCGGCACTATGCACAGAAACATGTCGGCAAGCTGCCTCTTGGCCTTCCCTTCAGTGTTAGAACACCTCCCCTCCAGCCTCTTCCCATTGCCCCAGGCCTTTTATGCCTCAAATCACTTGGGGCCAGGGCTGTACTCCTTAGAGTGGATGCTTAGTGTGTATGAAGCCTGTTGTAGTCAGCCACACAGCTGGGATGAATCTTCAAACCAGGCACAGTTTTTTGGAGGAAAGGATTTATTTGTAGCTATAGATACAGGGGAAGTTCCAGAATGCAAAAGAGGCTGCTCACCTTTCACAGGTCCAAGCAGAGAGAGAAACCCATCACCAACACCATACACACGGAACAGCAAACAGGCAGGAGCAGCAAAGAGAATTTCTTCCCTTTTATATAGGCTTAGGATGGGGTCTTCCTGAGTCTCTGGAATTTCCTTCCTGCACTGTCCACACAGGAAAGGATGTTTACTTGTAGCTCCTTTGAGCTTCCGTATTTCCTGCCCCATACTGAGAGGCTGCCTTCCTGTAAGCATCCTCAGAGACTCACCCAAGATTACTTGAAAGGTCAAGTTGACAACAAAACTTAACCATCACAAAGCCCTAAAATGGATACGGAGCACTGCATTCACGAGGAGCATGGCAAGCACTTGTAATCCCCGCAGACAGGAGGATCAGTAGCTCAAGGTCATTGGCTCTATAGTGAGTTCAAGGCTACCCTGGGATATATGAAGCCCTGTCTCAAGAAAAAAAAAATGTTTTGAGGTAGGTAGCCTAGGCTGACCTGGAACTCACTCTGTAGTCCCAGACTCACGGCGACTCTCCTACCTCAGCCTCCCAAGTGCTGGGATTAAAGGTGCACCACCACACCTAGCTTTAGAGGAAAACATTCTTTTTCATTTTTATTTTTTATTAAATATTTTTATTATCCATAATTAGATACATTGTATGAGCAGATCTTATGATGGTACCCCCATTTCCCTCCTCTCTGTTGCCAATCCACTGGGGATCCTCGTCTGTGGGTATACTGGATCAGTCCATGGGGTAGGGGGTTATGAATTGCTCTAAAGGTAGCCAGTTCTCCACTCCCTTTCTGTGTTGATGCTGAGGGGTACAATGTCTCTGGATATTCTCCCCCATTGTGGCTCTTACATTCTTTCTGCCCCCCTCTTCCGCTCAGTTCCCTGAGTCATGGTGGGTGAGTTTTAAGTCGGCTTTATTGTTGAGATCTTAAGTGTCTCTGGACTTCTCTTTTGAGTTGTGTTGGGTATCGTTGGTGCCTGTCTCCATTGAGTTTTCATGAGTTATCTGGCTTGTTGTGGTGATTGGTCTACTGTTTATCTTGCCACTTTCTGATAGATTTCATTTGGGGCCTACATGATAGTCCTGGGTGGTTCATCTCCTGCCAAGATGTCAGCCATCATCCCAACTTGTTGGAATTGGATTATCCACAGCTCTCTCACTGACTTCTGAAAAATACAAACAGAATCCCCACCGGAGAGGGAGATCAGTATAGGTTAAATGAGACAAACATTGCTAATTTGGCAAGATTCTAATGGATGTAGCTTCTCTGTAGCTCTCTGGTAGTGGGAATTTCCCCTTGGAACCTGGGGTTCTTGGTCCCCATAAGATTTTGCCATTGATCCCAGTTTCAGTTAATGGTTCTTTGTCACTGAGCAGATCTCTTAGACAATCTGAAAGTCATTTATTACCTTCCTAGGTTTAGCACCACTATTGCACAGATGAGCGCCTCTTGACTTTCTGGTCTCTTCCATATAGCAGTGTGTTCAGCATTCTCGTGGCATCAGTCTATATTGTATCTCAGTGTTCTCTGCTTTCTCCAAATATAATTGGCCAATTTCCCCTGGCAGCTTGTGTAATACCTTCCAGCACTAAACATGCTACCATCTTGGAGGTGGTTACCTTTCTGGATTTGGCAGGGTCTCTCAGTGTGATGAGATGTGGTTTCTTTAGCAATAGGGTCTTACCTTTGGCCTGGGGCAGGTATTCAAGAGCTTTGACAAAAGCCTGTCTTGTATTGGGGACCTCGTGGGTCTCTTTGATCAACAGCTCAGTGTGGGAAGGAACCAATGACTGGGACAGGGAGGTGCAGGCCTGTTCAATTTTTTTATGGGGTTAGGCTTCCTCCCATTCTATTCATGGCCCCTCTTACCAGAAGATGCCCCAGCTTCCTCAGGAGCTTATTGTATGAAAGTAAGGAATTTACAATATTGCTTCATTGTTGGTTTGGCTTATTGTATAAATCCCCCTCTCTCCCATTCCTCCCCTCTAAAAAAAATTCCTTCCATCTCCTTTTACAGATTCTTAATTCACCTGTCAGGTTTGCTTAGAGTTTAAGCTTAACCTGGTTAGGAACCCCATATGAGGAAGAGTATGCAGCATTTGTCTCTCTGTTCTTGGGTAAGTTTACAAAGTATGATCTTCTCCAAGTCCACCTGCTTTTCTTTAAATTTCATTCTGTCATTTTTCCTTTTAGCTGAGTAGAATTCCATCATGTAAATGTAACACAACTTTGATGTCATTCATCCAGTGATGGGCATTTGGGTTGATTCCAATTCTTAGCTATTACGAATTGAGCTGAGTTGAGTGAGAGAGAGAGAGGGGCAGACAGAGAGAATGGGCATGCCAAGGCCTCCAGCCATTGCAAATGAACTCCAGACACATGCACCCTCTTGTGTATCTGGCTTTATATGGGCACTGGGGAATCGAACTCTGGTCCTTCTGTGTTGCAGGCAAATGCCATAACCACTAAGCCATCTCTTCAGCCCATTCCTCCTATTTTTTTTAATTCCAGGGTTTTCAGAATTTCAGATCTTATGTTGAGGTCTTTGATCCATTTGGAGTTGATTTTTATGCATGGTAAGAGGAGGAGATCTATTTTCCTTTTTTTTTTTTTATAAGTATTTATCCAATTTATCCAGCACCATTTGTTAAAGATGCTATCTTTATGCCAGTGAACATTGTTGGCACCTTTATCAAAGATCAAGTAACTCTATAGTTACTTGAACTAAGAGCAGGGTCTTCAATTCTGTTCCATTGGTCTGTCTGTTTTTATGCCAGTACCATGCTGTTCTTGTTACTATGGCTTTGTAGTATACCTTTAGATCAGGAATGGTGATACCATCTGTGATGGTTAGGTTATCTTGGGTGGGTCTCTGATGTTGTTCACAGGAAGGCAGCCCTTTCAGTAGGGGGCAGGATATAAGGAAGCTCAAGGAAGTTGGAAATTAATATTCCTTCCTGTGTGGGCAGTGCAGAAAGGAAATTCCAGAGATTCAGAAAGCGGTAAATCTGGGAAAGGATAGCAGGACCCCACCTAAGGCTATATAAGGGGAAGAAATTCTCTCCTTAGTTCTCCTGCCTGTTTGCTATTATGTGTGCGTGGTGTTGGTGATGTGTTTATCTGCTCGAACTTTTGAAAGGTTGCAGCCTCTTTTGCTGTTATGGAACTTCCCCTGAATCTGTATCTTCAATAAATCCTTTCCTCCCATAAATTGTGCCTGGTTAGATTTGTCAAGCAGTATATGGCTGACTGCAACACCACCTGGGGAAGATTTTTTTTGTTTTGTTTTTTGTTTTTTTTTAACTAAGGATAGATTTGGCTATAAATTTTGAGATTATTTTTTCAATGTCTGTAAAGAATGAAGCTGGTATTTTTATTGGCATGGCATTGAATCTGTGTATTGCTTTTGGAAGAATTGACATTTTTACTATATTTATTCTACCTATCCATGAGCATGAAAGATCTTTCCATCTTTTCACATCTGTTTCCTTTTTGAGTGTTTTAATGTTTTCATTATACAAGTCTTTTACATCCTTGGTTAGTGTTATTCCAAGGCATTTAATTGTGTGTGTGTGTGTGTGTGTGTGTGTGGCTATTGAAAATGGGACCATCTCTCTGCTTTTTGTATATGCATGTCATCTGCATACAGGAAGGCTACATATTTTTGTGTGTTAATTTTGTATCCTGCCACTTTGCTGAAGGAATTTATTACCTTCAGGAGTTTAGTGATACTATTCTTCAGGTCTGTTATGTATAGGATCATGTCATCTGCAAAAAGGGATAGTTTCACTACTTCCTTTACAATTTGTATCCCTTTTATGCTCTTTTCCTGTCTTTTTTTTTTTTTTTTGGTTTGTTTGTTTTTTTCGAGGTAGGGTCTCACTCTACCCAGGCTGACCTGGAATTCACTATGTAGTCTCAGGGTGGCCTTGAACTCACGGCGATCCTCCTACCTCTGCCTCCCAAGTGCTGGGATTAAAGGTGTGCGCCACCACGCCCGGCCCAGTCTCCTGTCTTATTGACTTGGCTAGAACTTCAAGCACTATGTTGAAGACCAGTGGTGAGAGTGGACACTCTGTCTTGTTCCTGACTCTAGTGGAAACTCCTTGTTATTATGTTGAGGTATAAACCTATGCCCAATCTTTCCAGCATTTTTTTTTTTTTGAGGTAGGGTCTCACTCTGGCCCAGGCTGACCTGGAATTCACTATGGAGTCTCTCAGGGTGGCCTTGAACTCATGGTGATCCTCCTACCTCTGCCTCCCGAGTGCTGGGATTAAAGGCGTGCGCCACCACGCCCGGCTTGTTGTTTTTTTTTTTTATCTCCAGCATTTTAATCATGAAGTTGTGTTGAATTTTGTTGAAGGCCTTCTCTGCATCGATTAAGATGACCATGTGGTTTTTGAGTCTATTAATGTGGTGGATTATATTAATTGACTTCTGTATGTTGAAACATCCCTGAATAATCCCTGGGATGATAACTACATGGTCTAGATGGACAATTTTGATGTGTTGTCAAATTCGGTTTGCAAGGATTTTGTCAGATTTTTTTGCATATTCTTTCATTAGGGGTATGGATCTATAGTTTTCCTTTCTTGTTGTGCTTTGTCTGGTTTTGGAATTAGGGTGATGCTAGCTTCATAGAAGGAGTTTGGAAGCATTCCCTCTTTCCCTATAACAAGAAAAAAGCTTCAGAGGGCTGGAGAGATGGCTCAGCAGTTAAGGCACTTGCCTCCAGTGCCTAAGACCCCAGGTTCAATTCCCCAGTATCCACATATGCCAGACCCACAAGGTGGTGGCCCTGGTGCGCTCTCTCTCTCTCTCTTTCTGCTTGAAAAATGAATAAATAAAATATTTTAAATAAAAGAAAATAGCTTCAGAAAGAGTGGTTTCAGTTCTATGATGAAGGTTTGGTAGAATTCAGCTGAGAATCCATCCAGTCTTGGACTTTTCCTTTTGGGGAGGTTTTTGATTACGTTTTCGATCTCCATGGATGTGATAGGTTTATTTAGGAGATTTATCTGCTCTGGGTTAAGCTTTGGTAGGTGGTAGGTGTCCAGGAATTCATCCATTTCTTCCAGGTTCTCCAATTTTGTGGAGTAGAGGTTTTGGAAGTATGATCTGATGATTCTTCCAATTTCATCGGGGTCTTTTGTGACTGCTCCCTTTTCATTTCTGATTTTATAGATTTGGGCCTTCTATTTTGTTGTTTTGTTTAATTAGATTAAAAAATAAACAAGATTTACAAAGCCTTGGCTAAAGAATCAGCTCCTTGTTTCATCTATTTTTAATTACTTTCTTCATTTCCATTTCATTAATTTCAGCTCTGAACTTAATTCTTTTTGCCTTGAGCTCCTAGGGTTGGATTGTTCTAGTTTTTCCAATGCTTTTAGGTGGGTTGTTAGGTGATTAATTTGAGATCTGAATTTTTTGTTATGAGGGTGTTTAGTGCTATGAATTCCCCTTTGGAATGCCTTCATTGTGTCCTATAGATTTTGTTTTGTTGTGATTTCATTAACATTTACTTCTAGGAAATTTTCAATGTCCTTTTTGATTTCTTGAATGACCCATTCACTGTTTAATAGCATATTAATGTTTAATAGCATATTAAATTAATTAATATTAATTTAATAGCATATAGTCACCAATAATGGTGTAATTTCTGCTGCTTCTCCCATTGTCAATTTCCAACTTTAATGCATTGTGGTCTGATACGATACAGGGCTACATCAATCTTCCTGAATTTGTTGAGGCATTTTATGTCCTAATATATGATCTATTTTGGAGAAGGTTCCATGGGCTGCTGAGAATATATATTCTGTTTTCTTGGGATGGAATGTTCTGTATATGTCTGTTAGGTCTAGTTGATATATGGTGTTGTTAAGCTCTGTTATTTCCCTGCTGACTTTCTGTTTGGATGATCCCTCTGGAGATGATAGTGGTGTATTAAAGTCTCCTACTGTGATGGACTTGGAGTGTATTTGTGTTTTGATTTTTGAGTAAATTTTGCTTTTGAAATGTGGTGTACCTGTATTTGGTGCATACATATTTATAATATCCTCTTATTGGGTTGCTCCCTTGATGATTAAGAAGTGACCTTCATTATCCTTTTTAATTAATTTTGGTTTAAAGTCTATTTTGTCAGGTATTAATGTAGCCACACATTTGCTTTTTTATTTCCATTTGCTTGGAAAATCATTTTCCATCCTTTCTCCCTAAGGAGATTTTGGCCTTTAGAGGTGAGGTGCATTTCTTGAAGGCAGCAGATGAGTCTATTTTTTCTTTTTTTTTTAAAATATTTTATTTATCCATTTTCAAGCAGAGAGAGAGAGAGAGAGAGAGAGAGAGAGAGAGAGAGAGAGAGAGAGAGAGAGAGCGCGCACCAGGACCACCACCTTGTGGGTCTGCCTTATGTGGGACCTGGGGAATTGAACCCGGGGCCTTAGGCACTGGAGGCAAGTGCCTTAACCTCTGAGCCATCTCTCCAGCCCGAGTCTATTTTTTTCTGATCATCCTGCTAATCTAAGAGTTATAACTGTGAGGTTTTCTTTAAGTCCTACCATTGTGGAGAGTTTATGGAGGTTGATGCCTCACCTGTTATTATTAGCATGATAATTTTGATTACCGCGCTTGCCCTCTGTTAGAATCCTGAGGTAGATTGCTTGTTTCTTCTGTGTGGGCTATTTTCCGTAGTATCCTCTGTAAATTTGGCTTTGTTTTCATATAATCGTAGAGCTGGCTTATATCATGGAACACTTTCAATTCTCCATCTATTACAAGGGATACCTTTGCTGGGTACAGTAGTCTAGGTTGGAAGCCATAATTCTTTATGCATAGAAAAACATTGTTCCAAGCCCTTCTAAGAAGTCTGAGGTAAGTCCGATGGGTTTGCCTTTATAAGTGATGTGTTGTTTTTGTCTTGCTGCCTTCAGCACTCTCTCTTTGCTTTCTATGTTTAGCATTTACACTAAGATATGTCTTGTTGAGTTCCTTCTTTGTCTGTTTGGAGTTCTGTGGGCTTCTTGTATCTAGACCAGACTTTCTCTTGTAATATTAGGAAATTTTTCTTCTATAATTTTGTTGAAAATGTTTTCTAAGCCTTTGGCCTGGGTTTCTTCTCCCTCTGGGATCTCCATGATCCTTATATTTGGTCTCTTTAGGGTATCCCACAGATCCCTCATATTCACAATTTTTTAAAATTTATTGAAGGTTATGGAATCCCTATTATTTCTTCTGTATTGTCTTCTAGGTCTGAGAATCGGTCCTCCAGGTTATCAACTCTGGAACTGAGGATTCAAAGGAGGCTTTTAAAACCTCTATTTTATTTTTTGTTTCTGTTATATTTTTGTTCATAATCTCTATTTATCTAGTGAGTTCCATTTTCCAATCTAGTTTTGTTTTTTTTTT
>PVHP010010746.1:0-46820 GCA_004024765.1 Zapus hudsonius | reverse complement strand
CCTGCTCCCACAGGTGTGCACAGCACCCCCCCCAGCTCCCACAGGTGTGCACTGCCCCTCCCACTCCCACAGGTGTGCACAGCCCCTCCCACTATATCAGTTTGGTATTGAATTCACCATCATCCTGCCTCTGTCTTCCAAGTCCTAGGATCACAGGCATGCACCAACTTTCCCAGCATGCTATCAGCATGAATCATAAAGCTATGACTTAATTCTTATGCTACACTCTTCCGTGTGTTTTGATAATTCAGGAAGCCATGTGTCCCTCATTGCAGTACCAGAAAGAGGACATTCACTCCCAGTGCTCGCTCTCTCTCTTTCTCTCTCTCTTCCCAAATCTCAACTACTGAACTTTCCACTGTCAGTTTAGCATCATATTCGCCCTAATGTCAGATAAATAAATTGTGCAAAAGTGTACTGTTAGAGGAATGACTCCTGCTGCCACAACTCATAACCCATAATCCCATGGTGCATACCAGCAATCCCACTGAGGAGGACCCTCAGTGAAATGAAGACAGGGAGAAGGGAAGTGGTGGTACAAACACATGGTATGTCCACCCATACCAAATTTCTACTTAATAAAAGCAAAATACAGAAGAAGAGATAAAGAAGGAAAATAACGGGGGATGGTAGGAGAGGGTTATGATCATAGTATATTGTTGATATTTATGGATGCTGTAAATAAAAAAGAAAAATAAGCATGATTATGACATTACAAAGTAAAAAAGTAAGCCATAGTATTTGAAATTAAGGTGGTGTTTTGTAATATTCAAAACCTGTGTCACAATATCTGCTAGTGTTGATTGAGGTGTTGATTTGCTTGTTTTCACACTGATAGTTACAGAGAAAACACAAAGATACTGAGAATAAATCACCTATTAGTCATACAAAATGTATAGTCAGGACTAGAATTAATAGGCTTAATACCTTGCTAAAGAACACAGGGCCAAACAAAAGAGTCTTTATAGCCTTCTGTTGTTCTAACTCGTGATGTTGCTGACAAAGTGAAAACCAAGAAGACGGGAAATTCATGGATCAAATCAACTCAGGAGTCATTATGTAGAATACAATGTGTGAGCAAAACAATTAAGCAATTTTGTCAATAAACTTGGAGATTTATTTCAATGCAGGACAATAAAACTCTAAAGACTTCAAAACAACAGGAAGGCAAGTGGTATACCAAGGCATAAAAATGTAGTCGTTTTCTAGGAGGAAAACTAAGGGAATCTCTCCTTTATCTGCTTTCATTCTTTTTGTTTAGCTTGCGTATTTCTGTGTGTATAATGTCTGTGTGTGTGTGTGTTCATGGTTTGTGGATGTTGTAGTGTGTATGAGGTATATGCGTGTGTATGTGCCCTTGAGGGACCCCACGAACTCATTTGCAGTGACACAAGCAGATGCCCCATGTTCTGATCATTGGCTCTCCCCTGAGGGGATTCTGGATGTTCCACACTGGGCAGTCTAAGACCACCTCAAGACCACATGTGTGTGCAGGAAGCCCACTTAACCTCGGGACCCTCTCTCCAGCCCTGCCTTGCTTCCTTTTACTGTAACTAATGGGAATGGGTTTGTGGACCTTTTATAAATTTCAAAAGTTATTCACTCTGTAGCCAGAGCTTTCCTTAGGTAGAGTTGGATTAACCATGACAATATTTCATATTCATAGAGAAAAAAGTATTTCTTTTACACATACACCTGTGAGGGCTGGGTGTTTAGTTCAGTGGTGCAGTGCTGGCCTGAGTTAGACCATGAGGGCTGAAAATAACCCTCACAAGCAAATGAAAGAAGGATGACACAGAAGGCAGGAGGGGAAGATAAACATGATTAGACACAAATGGGCAATGCTCTTATATTGAATTACAGAAGTCTGGCCACCCTCTTGTCTCTGCCTTCTCTTACTGACCACAGACGCTCACCCTCATGACTGGGCACCATAGAGTAGTTTTGAAGCAGATTTACTAACTGTTTTCTTTCCATCAAGAAGGAAGGTCTTGTACTTACATTATCCTTGCTCATCATAGCGCTGCACAGGTGGATATAACTTCCGTTTGCTTTCGTCTTTACTTATTTATTGGTTAATTTAAAATAAAGCCTGATTTATTTACTGACCAGAAACAGATTGATGACACCTTTCAAAATGTAACTTTCATGGGGAGAGTAAGAAAATAATGCAAAGCTATCTGTAAAGAAAAGGCATTTATGCATGCAATAAAGAGAATTAAAATGAAAATATTTAATTGAAGAAGGGATGATGCATTATAGTTCCATCTGTTCTCACACCTGGATATATATTAAGTTCCACAAAAATCAGAAGCTCCCTAATACAGCATGGAAGCCAGTGATCATTGTAGCTTTTTCTCAGTGAACCCGTTCACTCACTCACTCATTCATTTGTTCATTTGTCTTTGTGTTGTTGAGACATGGTTGCAAGAAATCCTGGCTTCAAGCTATCTGTGTTCTTGAGGCTGGTCTTCAATTAATGATCCTCTGATCTCCATCTCCTAAGTGCAGGGTTTACAACAATGTACCAACATACCTGATGCTCAAGGTGCTACCTTTAATTTTAGGTTAACAGCATTCAACATGAACAATAAGATAATAGTATGCACGATGAGTAGGTATTATGCATGAAAATCTCATATACTGAGTTTTGTGTTCTTTTACCCATTTGGGGACCATCAGAATTTTCAGGGAACAGAATGTTACCCATAGATTTCTGTATGTTGTTTTGCTCGATTCTTCCCTCCTGGGGTGACTCAGTTTCACCCCATTCTCCAACTCTAATGTCTCAGCCTCAGCAGTGACTTTCTGGGTTTTTAATTAGCTCACAGTAACATGTTTGAAAAACCTGCTAACTGAGGTTCAATTCACAGGCCACCCAAGTAAGCTGGACGCAAAAAGTGGCTTAAGAATCTGGTGTTATTTTGCAGTGGCAAGAGGACACACACACACACACACACACACACACACACACACACACACACACAAGTACAAAGAAAGAAATAATAAATATAGAAAATACTTAATGCTAAACACATGCTTACCCGTATAACCTCATGAGTGCTTTAACTTGATGGAGTTATACATTTCCCTTTTAATATTCCTATCATCTATCGTTTCACCCTTTCATTAATTGATATGTTTCCTAAATATTTACATCACCCCCAACGCGTCTCTACAGCTAGTTGTCCCGGGAGAATTTTCCCATATTATGATTATGAACTATAATATATTTAGAATAAACACAAATGAAAGTAAATGTGAAATTACTTATTAGAATGAATATATTTCATGTGCTCTAATATATGTTCTATGGGGTTTTTAAAGAGAAAATGGCCAGAGAGGCCACAGCCTTCAATAACGTCACAATTCTTGTGCAGTGCTGAGTCAGGCAGAGCTGTAGCAGTGAGAGACAAAGCAAGCCAAATTATAAGTATATGGAGAAAATAGTGAGATAAAATGATGGTTGATACCAGATTGTGCCTACTGGACAAAGCAGCTTGTATTTTATCATGTTGTCAATGCAAATCCTGGAATCTAGTTTAACCATTGTCTTTCCCCAGTCTCAATAAATGCTTCATTCTTCTTCTCACCAAAGAACAATGCCAAGTAAATGATAAATATCACATTGCGCTTCTTGTTACACTTTGAGAAGCAGAAAGGAGAGAGTTCCTCAGCTCTGAAAGGTGCTCGCTGAACCACGTTATTACACAGGCTGCACTCTGTCCACCTCCCTTTAGAAGCCACCGTCAGCTAAAGCCATCTATTTTCTGCCTACACTTTCCCTTGTGTAGCAGGAGATTTTATTCTTCAGGCAACATTGGAAGAAAATAACATAATCATAAGAGTAGGCTAGGGGGGTGTGAGAGGGGGGAGTGGCACATTTTTCTGCTGTCAACAAAGGTGGAACTTAAACTAATTCTTACATGAATACATAAAGCTTCAATAAAATATTATTAACTGTTCCAGAATCGACACCTGCCTATATAGAAAATAAGTCTATATAGAAAATCAATCTCTTAAGAGTCAAAGTACATGAATGATTTACCAGTGTGTTCCTATATATTTACATAATTTTTCATCTAAGGAAAGCCATGGTCCAGTGGCACTGAGTAAATATGTCAATATGTTCCTTAATGATTGCTCTCACTCTACCACAGGTCTGTGTTTTTAAGCAGGTCAATTTTATCTCACTTTGTATTGCTAGTTATAAACTTTCTAGAGTGAATTTGGCAAGTGGCAGCTTTTGTGTTCTTGATTTTATTCCCAAGAATATTTTCTAGTCACTGTTTAACAAGTGCCATCTTAGACATCTATACATCTGGTATCTAAAATGGGCAAAGTCCCTGTTATCGTGAGGCTTTCTACACATCTATGTTCTTTCTAATGCTTCTGCTGCTGGGAGCAGGCAGGTACCTACCACCACAATGCTTCTCAGGAAAGGACCCTCGCTTCTTTATGCCTTCTGTTTTCATCCAGATGTTTAGTTTCAATCGGTTTCATATTCAAAGAAAATAATCTTCCCAATATTTTGAATCACAATACCTAATCATGAGGAACTTCTCATAAAACCCATGTTTATTATATGCTACAATTTAAGTAAAGCCTTTCAGACTGGTAAGCCTCCACATCTCTTTTCACCATAGAATTATCAAATTTTACTTGTGTGGGTTCTCTTTTCCTTCTGCGGAAACATAAGACACTGATTGTAAGAAACCTATAGTGATAACAGTGAGGGTCATTATAATAAATTCACTAATCTTTTCTATAGTCATCCGCAGATGACTTAATTAGAACAATGTTTGCCAGTCCTACAGAGCGTTCTCATACTGCCTGACAGAGTCCTACTAGAAGCCTATGGGCTTAGTAGAAGCTGTCAGTGTGCCTGGATATGAGCTAGCTTTTCCTGAAATCCAATCATGCTTGGGGGAAGAACTCATAAGCCCCTAAAGTAGGGCAACAGACTATTGTCTCTTACAGCAACTGCATTACAGTATTTCTTTATTGCTCCAAGCAGTTGGATTTCTTAAATATCTGCTCAATTATTAAAAACAAAAAAGTAGTTTTACTGGTTTTTTTTTTTCCTCAGCAAAATTGCCTGGTTTCCTCTAATTTTGCTATCTCTGAGTTATACTGTTAATTGATTTCAACATTTAGCATCAATTTTTTTTTAATTTCCCCTGTGGTCTTCTTACTTACTGGCCCGCACGAAGAAATAATGTCACAGTAGAGGGAATCCTCATCAGTGGAGCATTAGGCTGAACTGTATCCACTGAGAAACGGGCGACGAGGCTGAGGATGCCCAGCTCCTGAACACAATGCACAGCACGTTCCTCAGATCTGGAGGAGAATATGGAAGCCACTGGAATGGTAAACTGAGTCATTCAATCTCAGTGCATCTAAAGATCTGAGGGCTTGGAGATCTACCACCTTCCAAAGGCTAGATTCTTACAAAAAGCTGAAATGTGTATTGAACCTACTTTGGGACCAGAAAGACTGTCTGCTAGGGGATATTGATCCTGTTTGGGCAGCGCCTCTGTCTTCAAAGATGGTGAACAAGGACTTGTGCATCACTCTAGTCACTGTAGAACCAGGTGACCTGGAGGTTCCTCCCACCCCTGACATGTGTGTGCGCATGTGTGTGCATGTGTGTGCAGACTATCACTATGTGGTCACTTGCCTGCCCACTGGGTTGAGCCCTGTTCCTGCGTCATCTTGCTGCTTCTTCTCTGGCTGTTTGAGCTGATGTCTTCCCGGAGTCTTAGGCTTCCCGTATTGACCATGTGGTGTTGTGATTCATGGTCTGGCAGTGGTTATTACAACCAGAACTGTCTTTCTGTCTGTTGCCACTGTAGGCTACGCTGTAGGCTGTGGTCAGGCTGTCCATTGGGTTGTACTTTGTACCTTTATGCATCTGTTATTCCTCTTCCTTCTTGTGGTTGGGGGTGGCGTTAATTATTTTCACTGCAGACTGTAGCTCAGAATTTCCACCACACGGAACACTGCATGGCTCGGAATCAGAGTGTTTTTCCCCTGGTTGGAAGTGTCTATATAAAGGGACTCATTTGCCCTTGGTCCCCAGAGAAGGCCATGGAGGGAGGGACATTACCTCTCAACTAATTTATCTGCCAACCCATAGAGGTCCTTCTGAAATGACTTCTTGTGGCTAATCTGAGCAAATGACAAGAATAGACAATTGACAATTACCTATATGGTATGCTGGCCCCAAATCCCAGTATGAATGGGCTCACATACTCTGTTGGCTGTACGGATGTACTTTTTTGAATCCATTTGATTTAATGTTATTTTTTTTTCTACGTGCAGCTGTGTCTGCTCCCTCTCTCCACTGTAGGCTGCCTGGTACTGAGAGGCCAGTGTGGATTTTCTGTCTGAAGCTGCGTTTCCAACCCTCTCTCTGCAGTTGCTCTGATTCACTTGTGGGAACAGAACCTTTCCCTTGGTGCCAAGCCCCTCAGGAATGATCCTGGGTTCTCCCACCTTTTCCACCCCCTGAAGTAGGTTCCTGTGGGTCCTCCTCTGCTCTTGAATCTAGTGTGTCCACCCATCTCATAGAACACTACTCTCCAGCCAGCCCGGCTTGTGCTCTGGACATTCCAGCAGTGGCTTCATCGTCAGCTACTATCGTCCAACCCCTTGGTGGCTTCGGAAAATTCCAATAACAATTACAGTTTTACATAAGAACCTGACCTATTTCTCCAAATCATATCTTCAAAGATTTTATTTGCCGAACTATATTGCTATCTATTTTTAGGCATTTTAAGTCATAAACATGGAGATGTATTTTTCTTAAAGTATTCATCTTTCGTACCATATTTTTCTCTTTCAAAATTCTGTTGCTTATTACACACATGGTTAATTTCAATGGAACCTACTGACATTTTCTCAAGATGATAATAGGTAATTATTCCTTGGGGGAAACTATCGCATTATTTACTAGATAGCATGTGTTGCAGTCAGCTTTCTAGTTGCTGCACAGAAAGAATCCAAGCAAAAGCGGCTTGAGGAGGAGTGGGTTTATTTGGCTTATGGAGTCGAGGGGAGACTCCATCCTGGAAGGGAAAAGGATTGCATGAGCAGAGGGTGGACATCACCTCTGCCACAGCACTGGAAACAGTGGCAGGAAGGTGTGCCAAACACTGGCAAGGGAAGCTGGCTTATAACACCATAAGCCTGTCCCCAACAACACAGCTCTATCAAGGTTCCAATACCCAAACTGTCATCAGTTGGGGATCTATTAATCAGAACACATTCATTTGGAAACGAGGTTTCCAATCCGTCCATATTCCTCCTGAAGATCACTTTCAAAGGCCAAAGCCACAAGATCAGGGTTCTAGCAGCAACAGATGACCCCACATCCTGGTACCAAAACTGTTGTAGTCAGCATTCTAGTTGCTGCGCAGAAAGAACCCAAACAAAAGCAGCTTGTGGAGGAATGGGTTTATTTGGCTTAAGGACTCGAGGGGAGACTCCATCCTGGCAGGGAAAACGATGGCATGAGCAGAGGAGTGGACATCACCTCCGCCACAGCACTGCAAACAGCGGCAGGAAGGTGTGCCAAATATTGGCATGGGGAAGCTGGTTTATAACCCCAAAAGCCTGCAGCCAACAACACAGCTCCAGCAAGGTTGTAAAATCCAAACTGCCATCAGCTGAGGATCAGTTACCCAGAACACATTCATTTGTTTGTGGGGAACACCTGGATCAAGCCATGACACCTTGTGTTGTGTATGGAAACAATACTTTGATTGCATAGCTTGTGCTGTTTATGGAATCATTGTATACAATACAAATTGATACTTTCTTCCTTTTGATACAGTAGGGAAGGTGGGATAGAAGAAAAAGGAAATGCTGAAAGGGTTAAGAGAATAATTAGCCTGGTTGCTTTCTTTGGTGATTGGGATTGTGAATTATGAGTGAGAATCATCTCCAGTATTGATAGCAAATGGGAAATGAATTCTAAATATTATGTGACATTTAGAATAAAATGTCTTTGATTGTTTTTCAACAATATAAATTCAGAGTTCTTAAAATTCTGACACTAATATCGGCTTATAATTCTATTGTTACCATCTACCTTGTTAGAATGTTACTTATCTAATTATCTGCATGTATTGTTATGTAAAAAAGTTTTACAGGATGAAACCTTAAATACTGCACGTAAGATTATGTGTCTCTGGGGACATATAATTCTCCATCCCCATCTCCTCTTCCTGCCTCCTCTGTCTTCCAAGAAAAGGGCACTTATAATCTTTGCAATGATGCTTGCATAGTTGCAAAAATAAATTCTCCTCGCTACACCATGTGTCATAAGTAAACATATTTAATTTATCTTGGAGACATAAAGAGAACTTCCCCGTGCAAAGCAAATGCATGAAGTATTCCTGGGGGAATAAATGTCCAAGAGAGAAGCATTTTATACAAAAGCATAAGGAAATCTTCCTCTCCACAAACCTTTTAGAGTAGATGCATCTCATCCCAACCTCGAAGCCAGAAAAAATCCTTGTATTCTAGTTGAAAGATGCACTCGGCTCTCTTCACATCCACAAATTATCCAGAGCTCTGGGTACAATCGGTCTTTCCTACTTGATAATCTTCTCACTCATCATCTGAAGATTAATAAGGAAATCATTAGCACAATACTTTTCTGTCCTTCAAATCTAGTCTGTGAGCAATCAAATGTCTTTATTGTTTAAATCTAGAAACCGCGGGCTTCTGCATCTGTAGTTACATGTAGACGTAGATGTGGATATACAGGCACGACAGGTTCTCTGGCCTCTGTGCCCAACCTAATAGTGGGGGAAGTGGCCGAAAGTATACAAACTTCTCCAGGGAGCATGATGCCACGCTACGTGCGAGTCAGCCTGGATTTCCTAATTCTTAAGAGACTCTTAGCACATATCATGAACTCAAAATGACCTTTGGGATGGTTACTTGATTTTAATGCTTTTATTTACATAGTAGCTTAAAATTATTTTCAATTATTTCCGTATTATGTTACTTAAAAGAGCACACAACATATGAGCTCTGAAAAAATTTAAAAAATGCACTTTTTGAAAATATTTTATTTATTATTTATTTGTAAGCAGAGAAGGGAGAGGGAGAAAGAGAGAAGAGAGAGAGAGAGAGAGAGAGAGAGAGAGAGAGAGAGAGATAGTATGGGCATGCCAGGGTCTTTTACCTCTTCAAATGAACTCTAGACACATGTGCCACTTTATGCATCTGGCTTTACTTTGGTACTGGGGATTTGGACACTGGCTGTCAGGCTTTGCAAGCAAATGCCTTTAATCACAGAACCATCTTTCTAGCCCCTCTTTTTTTAAAGTTATAATTCAAAGTCAATCTCTTGATTTTTTAAAAAAATTACATGAAAGTTGTATTTAATGTCATTGATTTACAAAAGACGCTTATATTTTGAATACAAAATTTAAAATTAAGTTGCCTTATAAACTGAAAAGTTCATAGTATTGTGACTGCATTAACTCGTTTTCATAAAGACACCATGTCATATTTCAACAAAAGAATAGTGGTTATCATTATATATTTATACAGTTTTTACTTTCTTCACAAGAAAGATATAAAGTTTGAAAGGAAATATCATAACCTTTGAAACATACTTGATGTTGTCTTTTTTTCCCTCTAGATAGAAATTTTTTGTTCAGGAATATATGTTCTTTCCTCATTAGTATAGTGGTGAATATCCCCGCCTATCAAGCAGGAGACGGGGATTTGATTCCCCAATGGGGAGGCAAAGAATATATGTCATCTTGTTTATATTATATTAAATATCCTACATATAAATATTAAACTATGATTCTTTTGTGTGCAAACATTACATCCATTTATAAAGTTATCTTTAAAAATTTTAACGAGAAAATCTTTTCTCCTAATCGTATCAGGTAGCATACCTTCCAAAATCATTTTTATAGTGTTTCACTAGATAGCGATAAATTTATTTTTAATTCTATGAAAACAGACTTTGACTGGTCTTCTGAATTATTTTGGATTAATGTCATGAATTCTCTTTACAATAGCTTAAATAATCACACTTACTGCTATAATCTCAAGTGCTGAATGTCCCCAAAGATCTGGGTAGTAGAGGTTGGGTTCCCCAGGTGTTGTTCTGGGAAGTGTGGTCAACCCTGAGGAAATGGGATCCAATGATAGGTCATTAGGCCACTGGGGTTATGCCATCAGAGAGGATTGTGGGACCTGAGTCTCTTCCTCTGCCTTCTTGTTTCTTGGTTCATCGGGCGAGGTTTGTTATCCTATGGGCTCTTGTCACATTGAACATCCTTCATAGAGGCTGAGCAGGACTGGAACACTTAGTTTTGAAGGAAAATCTTCAAACCCTAAGACATAACCTTTTATCTATATAATTTAACTGTCTTAGGTATTTTAGCATAGTAGTATAGTAAAGGGAGGGAGGTAGAGAAAGACATGAAAGACACTTTCTAGAACATTCTCTGTCTTCTTATGTCCATACACCTTTCATTTTTTTTCCCACTCAAGTTAAACAATTACTTTTCATTAAAATGTTATTCCAAAGAACTATCTAGTTATGACACTAATCTGAAATCCTTTTCTCTATGCATGGTTTGACATCCTCACTCTCACATCTGGATGGGCTGCAATTACATCATCAGATTCATCCCAGGCCTGAAGAGATGGATCAGTGGTTAAAGGTACTTGTTTACAAAGCCTGATATTCCAGATTGGATTCCCCAGCACCCACAGAAAGCCAGATGCACAAAGTGACACATGCATCTGGAGCTTGTTTGCAGAGGCAGCTGACCCTGGTGTGCCCATTCTTTTCCCCATCCTGTCTCTCTTTCCCTTGGCAAAATATACACATACTAAAATTAAATTATAATAATTAAAGCAATAATACAATCTGAGCATGGTGGTATATACTTCTAATTCTAAAATTGATGATGCTGAGACAGGAGGAGCTTGAGGCCAGCCTATATTTCATAGGTATCTAGGCCAGACACTGCTAAGAAAACCTCTGGATCATAAAATATCAGAATTTTTAAAAGAACAAAAACACAGACAAAACTTTATTTTAAAAAATCTGTATTTTTAAAGAAATGATTATGCATCACATTCAGAGTTACATTAGAAAAATGTTGAGTTGTGACTTTAATCATAAAACACAAAATGGGTATTTGATAAATTATAGATCTAAGCATGAAGCATATAACTATCTTCATGCAATTATAATGTCTTAATTAATCAAACTAATTTATAAAAGAGGAACAGGGAATGTGGAGATCATAGCTGGAATATAAAGCTGACTTTGCACCTCAATAAACATTACACATAACTAAAAGTATATGGTTTTAGACACTGGATAGATTAAAACTATATGATTAGAAAGCCTTTGTCTTTAAATCAAAGCATTTATTCGAATTTACTTAAGAAAAGATAGGTTACTGTCATAATACTTAAAAGAAATACACAAACATGTCTCATGGCCTTTGTATCTTTGTGATTGTAAACATAATATTGGGTGATTCATAATCATGGCATCATGATAATATAACATTATTCTTTGGCTAATCTTTAGAAGAGATTATTCCCCCCAAATTGCAGAATTTTGAGCTAATACTCACCTTAGATTCTCTATAGTTGTTTTGCTTCATAGTTCTTTGATCCTTTTATAGTTCAACAAATAATAAACTACTAATTTGAATTTATTATTAGTTAATTAATTTTCCAATGGTAGTTATCACATTCAGGACCTCATAAATATTAGAGAAATATTGTAGCATTGAGCTGTATCCTCAAAACCACTAACTCCTTATTCCGATTTATTTTATTTCAATTTAGTTTATTTATTGGCAAAGATGTCTGTGAGTCATCATTTGGGTTATAAATAAAGATTTATTTTCTTTTATCCCAATATTTTATACATACTTAAATATAACAATATTTAAAATGGTTATTAAATGAACCATCCCTGGCATATCACACAGGGCCAAAATGAAACCTATGAGAAAGTGGCAAAGTAAACAAGAGACCTGTCACCACAGCAAGCCAGATCACCCATGAAAGGTCAATGGAGACAAACATCAGCGATACCCAGCACAACCCAAAGCAGAAGTCCAGAGACAGATCTCAACAATAAAGCAGACTTAAAACTCACCCATCATGACTCAGGGAACTGAATGGAAGAGGGGATGGAAAGGCTGTAAGAGCCATGGTGGGGGGAGAATACCCAAAGACATCACCCCCTTCAGCAAAAACACACAAAGGGAGTCTATCTCTAGAGCAATTCATAACCCCCTACCCCATGGACAGATCCAGAATGCCCACTGAGGAGGGTCCCCAGTGGGTTGGGACAGAGAGGAGGGAAATGGGGGTACATCCCAAGATTTGCTCATATATCTTATTATCTATAATAAATGTTTTTTTAAAAAAATCAAGATTCAAAATACCACTTGAAAAGAATTTGGGAAATTGGGATTTTTCTAAATGAATCATATTCTGATTGCATGGCTAATAATACAATTAAAATAGATTTCAGCCAGGCGTGTTGACATAGGCCTATAATCTCCACACTTGGCTATAGACTGAGGAAGAGCACAAGTTTGATGCCAGCTTGGGCTACAAAGTGAGAACCAAATAACTAAGTGTCTGGGGGAGATGGATCAGCTATTAATGGTAGCCTGTTAGCCTGAGTTCAATTCCCCAGCTACACAAAGCTGCACAGCAACATTCATTTGTAGCAGCATCTTGGGCACTCCCCCAACAAATAAATTAATTAAAAATTAAGTCTAGACTACTCAGGTGGTATAGAAATAATAACTAAAATTATTTTAAATTTTTTTCTGTAAAAGGTTAATCTGGGTAAAACCTTTGAATCAAGATATATTAGAGAAATGCTTCAAAGATGTGGTCAGACCTGCAGTTTCAGAAAGGCAAGAAGCTTGAGACCAGCTCCACCATCATTGAATACTTTGTCTGCAAGCTAGCTCCCAAGGCAGCACGCTCTCCTACAGGTGGAGTGATGGTGCCCTGAGCAGAGCAGACAGAGACCAGAGATCAGCTCATCTCAGCCACAGAGAGTTCTAGAGAGTGTCTTTCCAGTAGGGCCCCGTGGAGTACAAGTGAACTCCGGGCATCATTAGCAGGAGCTTCTCAGATGAACACCATTCATGCCTCACTAACAAGAAGTTATCATCTGATTGAAAACCATCAGAAACACCAAACATTGCATCAAAGTTGTGCCTCCAGATTGTAACTCGACCTTACCCTAGAACCATCTTTAAGAAGTTTCAATGCACTAAAACAACCTTGGATTTGGGGGAAAATAAATATGCAAACACATCTTCAAGTTAAATTCTGTAAGTTCAAGTACTCAGACATGAGAATGCTTTGAAAATCAATATTTAAGGGATAGAACAGTGGTGATAGTCATGATATATTAAAGTTAATCTTCAGACCAATGTATAAATGACAAAAAAGGGGGGAATAGAAATGTATGATTCTTACCTAAGAATTAAAAAAAAAACTTGTTCATATTTAAAGCAGATCACATTGACCTTGGAGATGACCTTTGTAGAGTAGAAGAGACATCTAATGCCCTCCTACTGAGGGACATGGCATACTAACAGTTCTTCGACAAGAACTGTAATGAACCTGAAAGTGCAGGTGTTTCTGCAGGAAACAGAGCAGTATCAGATATTATAAATAAATTTTAAAAAGCAGCACTGCTGATTCCCAAACAGACATTTCTTTGTCGCAGCAGGTGTCTGAAATCAGAGTTCATGCTGTGCTGTGGCCTGTTTGGCGATACTTTAAGGGTGTTTAGAAAGTTTGCTCAACTGCAGCAAAAGTGACCGTGGCGGAGACACGCAGATCTTTCCAACCAGTAATAATGATTAAATATCACAAACATAGACCTACTCATCTAAGATCTTGATTTGCCACTGTGAAAGTAAAGTTAACTAGACTTAAAACTAGCTATCTTTAAATACTACCTATTTGACTTGAATATATTCTAAGGCATGCTTCTCTTCATTGTTACAATTTGGTCATTTTATTTTATTCTATTGACACAGAAGGTTATATATGATAAGATTTACCACCATCAATGCAAGTGGTTGATACAAGACTAGTTTCTGTCTATTTAGGCACCACTGCCCACACTTCGGTTTCTCTTGTGAAAATGTAGATACTTTTCCCAGGTGAGGGTTCCCAGGTACCTGTCCCTCCAAAGCTTGGAATTTCAGCTTATCTTGCATTTCACTACAGTTACCTCAGGCCACTTTCTGTTCAGTGCAAGCAGTGTGTGCTTCTGGATGGAAAGACTCAGCTACAGTCCACCTTGACAGGAATGACGATCTCAATGGAATCACAAGGCATACAGCAAGTGGGCAAGAAGTCCTAAGGGATCTTGTTCTTTATTTTAAATCATCAATGACATTTGAGATATTATTCACACATGTGAAGATTGACTTCATTGACACATGTGATTGATTTTTTATTAAAATCTACACTCATTTACACCCTATGAGGCATTGGCTGTCTCAATGAATTGATATGTGTAAATTACCTGAGATTTAGATTATTTGGTTAATATTCACCGTTTGAAGAATGCCAAACCAGTCTTGCTTGTCCTTTCTATATGCCCCCATCTGCATGAGAATCCCAACGTAAAAATGGCTGTATGCAAAAAGTACATCTATGGCTGAATCTAAGTCCACACACTCTTACTGGGAAAATAGCAATAATAAAGTAATGTTATCAGAAGGAAAGATGGCTTTTGTACTTAAATCATAAAGTATGTTTGGCTTGTTTTCTAGGTCAGTGGAAACCTATTGCTTTCTTAGAATGGAATCAAATGATTTCCTTTGCTTAAGTTGTTCTAAGAAGTTTCTTATCACTACAATTTGACACATTCTTTAATCTTGCAGGCGTTAATGGCTTTTTTTTTCTGAGTTCATCACTTCCACAAACTTCTCTGCTCCGCCTTATCAAGGAAAATCAGAAAGCGTTTGTTTCCAACGGAATAAGAGCAGGCAGGGCTGCAGTCTTTCTCATGTGTGAGAAAAGCAGACAAGATCAAGAGTCAGATAGTGTAACTGGAAGGAAACACAATGACACAAAGATGGAAATTTCAAATCTTCCTTTAGCCCGATATTCTTCAAGCTCTGGGTGCCATGATACAAATAGTCAAAGAAATCGATACCATGCATCTCCACATATTAGCTACAAAGCACAAAAATTCATGAAATAAAATACTTCATCAGTGAACACAAGTAATTTTTAAAATGAGTAAGATATTTGGAGTAAACCTCGATTTTTCACAATATTTGATGGCAAGATGAAATCCTAGATACATTTCTAGTAAATAATGGCAAGTTGAAAACACCGATGGGTCTCTGTTTCCTCTTTTATCTTCCCTGAGATCACTGTAAAATCATCTTTCCAAACTGACATTAATCTGCAGGTATAGTGAGGATGGGAAGGAGTAAGGTGCAGTTTCATGAGTCCTTGCCCAGCATGCACAGGCCTGAGTTCCATCCGCAGCACTGGCAAAACTAAAAACAAACAGACTAATAAAAATGAGGATAATGTATTACAAAACCATAGGAAACAGAACTCATAATGGAGACCAGGACTGGGTTGTAAGTTATCAAGAAATTATGTCTTCACTCTGTAATGAGAAAGCTTGAGGGCAAAGAAGTTTGTATCCCTGAACCCCTGTTGCGGTCAGCTTTCTCTGTTGCTGCGCAGAAAGAACCCAAGCAAAAGCGGCTTTTGGGAAAATGATGGCATGTGCAGAGGGGTGGACATCACCTCTGCCACAGCACTGCAAACAGCGGCAGGAAGGTGTGCCAAACACTGGCAAGGGGAAGCTGGCTTTAACCCCCATAAGCCCGCCCTCAATAACACAGCTCCATTGAGATTCTAATACCCAAACTGCCATCAGCTGGGGATTGATCATACAGAACACATTCATTTGTTTGTGGGGGACACCTGGATCAAACCATGACAACCCCTAAACCCCAAAGAGTTCCTAAAGTGAAAATAAAGATGGAAATAAAAGTTGAAGGATTAGATGAAAATCTGTCTGAAAGGAGCTGGAATACAAGACCATCTACCAGGTCCAGGCCCCCAGCCTCCATTCCATACCACCCTGACAGAATGGTGCAGGCACCTTCTTTGGAAAGGATACAGGAGATCCATAATGCCTGCTTTTTTGAGATTCTGGTATCAAGCCTGACAGGTGAGAACCTGGTGACTAGCCTTTCTTAGAGACCATTTGTGTGCACAGGTATATGACAGAGCACTTGAGACCCTTCACTAAATCCCTTGAGAACCTCACCTTCTCCACCATTCTCTATTATTTGGTAGTTTCTCTTTTTTCTTAATTCACAGACCCTGTCACACCTGACAGTGCAGGAGCCCTCCTTCTTCGACTCAATGTCAGCTGTGAAGATGGGAGTCCTGATGGTTGAACTCTAAGTTCATTAGGGCCTGGGCAAGTCTTTTGTTCAAAGCATTCTTTCATGACTAGACTCACATCAAAGAGGCTGATACTGAACTGCTTTTGCCAAGTAGATTTCTGAGGGATGCTCTCAAAGAGCTGATGCCTCTGACATGTTTGCTTTCTAGATCAATGCACTTAGCTCAGAAGGGTGTCAGCCCTGCATAGTCTGATCTTTATGCATGTGTTTGTTTCAGAGTTCAAGAACACTGGCTTGCACCATGGTTTGGATGAGTGCTCATTTTGCCTGAGTAATTTCATTTGTGAAGCCTGAGTTTGCATTCCTAGCTTTATACTTTGATTTCTTGATCTCACAATTGAGCATGGCAGCCGTTTGGACCCCTCTGGGGTCACGTTGCAGCTGGTGAGGTAAGCTACTCCCACTGTGTGATGCTCTAAGAGCTGCCTTGCTCCATTTTGGGGTACTATTGTGTGGGATAAAGGCTTATAATTCAGAGAATATTATTTGCAGAATATTTATGTGCTTGGTTTAGCCTTTTCCCAAGTCTCTTTACAACCAACGGTTTTTTATTTCCAGGTTGGGGAGCTCCTTTTCTACAGCAGCTGGGTGCCCCTGGGCTGAATATTAGCTGACTGGAGAATAACAGCCGTGGTTTTGTGACTAGCTGTATTATTATAACACTTTATGCACTGTGTATGGTTTAGGAAATGGGGAAAGATGGTAGTCTGGTGGTTCTTTAAGTTATATCATAATTGTAATAATTTTGTCATAATGGAAAATTACACACAAGTTTTCATTCTATTTCCTAATAAGGGTGCGAAGAAAGAGAGTAAGTTGATGGTTCAGAGAGAAGGGAAGGGTTTTATTTCTCTCCAGGATAGGAAAACTCAGGCCGAAAGAGAAAATAAGAAATTAGTTTCCTCAAAGTTCTACACATTCCCTTGTTAGTGCTGAACCCACAAAACTCCTGATTACTGTACCATCAGCTCTAATGAGGAAGAGGGTGCTGTCAGAGCTGTGTCTCGCCTTCTCTGTGAAAAGCAGACAGGACTGGTAGGGAACCTACTTTGGCAGGAAGAGTCCTATCTCAGGTTAGGATGAGAGTTATGTTGCTGTCCAGAAGAAGGGCATGAAGAAGGATGGACTTCCACAATGCGCTCTGGAGTTCACAGCCCTTTCCAACTTCAGATGTCTTAAAGCAGAAGTCTCTCATCAGGCCAAATCCAAAGAAAATGACATTTATTTGCCTCTACTGTTTTGCCCAGCACCAGTTCACCTGAGCAGGCAATCAAACCCCTTTAAATAGCATACTAGCTGTAGAAGACAAGAGATTAGTGACAGTCCAGGCCACGACAGAGATCAGAAAGTCCACAAGCAGACTTGTGTAGAATCCTCTGACCCTATGCATGATCCAAACATTAAGGAAATGGTGAACTTAGGTCAGGATAAAGAGTACATCTTTGCAGGACCAAGGAAAAGGACGTGGAAACTTAGGATTTTGGACAAAAGACCAGAATTCCAACTACAGGCAAATGAAGACACTTCAGAATTTTTGGAAAGGACTTACTGTTTTCAAAATATACAGCCTAGAGGACCTGGAGAACAGTGTCCCTAGGAAACTCTATTTGGGAAAAGGGCTTTATAAATGCATAATAGAAAAGCAATGGAATAACACAGGCAGGTTAAGCTTATTTTAGCCACAACAGAATATGAAGAGGCGAAGAGAAGCGGTCAGGCAACAGGGACAGAGAATCTTTGGGGAGAGGAGCACACACATTTGAAGGACTTCCAGCTGGTAGAGCAGGAGGAGAAATCGGATAATGAAGGAAGGGACCAAAAAGATCCATTTGATCTTTGAGAGTCAATTTTAATTCCCCACAGGAGCCCAGGGTACAGTGGGGAGTGGAGATTACAGAGACAGAGTTCCTGGGCCACAGTGGGGACAGGCAATCAGTTACTAATAAGAAATTAACTCAGAGCAGTGGAAAGTCTGGGTCTATAATAGAAGGAACAGGGGCCATGTAACAAACACGTTTCCTCTAACCAAAGCAGGGCCAGTAGGAGAGGAGATCAAAACATGTTTTCTCTATGTGCTGGAAATGAATTGCTCAATAAGTTTATTGAAAGACAATAAATAGCTTCCTCTGCAGGTCCACTGGACCGAACCTTGAGACTGCAAATGTTATTCACTCACCCTGAGGAGAAAGGCAAGGAACCTGAGTGTGGGGTGGGTCTCCCCTGCCCCATGACATGTGTCAGAAAGTATGACTGTGTGGATAAATAGAACCATAGGCCCTGCACCACCTGCCCAAAACAGGAAAGGTTGAATTCATAAACTCAGAAGAAACAATATTGCCTAAAAAGTGAGGTCTTACAAAAGGATTTAGTCAGTGTTGGAGAATTTTTTTTTTTAATTTGGACTGGTCTGACCATGTAGGTTGTCCTATAATAACCCAATTCTGTTAGGTAAGAAATCTCATATAACTTAATATGGATTTGTTCAAAATTTGACAACTATTTATAATATTGAGTAGAATATTTTTTTGGACAGTGCCAAGCTCATATACTTTATGACTGCCATACCTTAGGATTATAGGGGATTTTTGATCTTAGGACTTAAAGATGCTGTCTTTTGCATCTCCACTTGAAGAGAAGGTTCAGGAGTTACTTTTGAATGGTAAGATTCAAAACCAAAATTCATGTTCCAATATCGCCAGAGTTTAGTCCCAGGATTTCAACCGCCACCACAACTTAGTCAATGAATGAAGAACTCTGCAACTGGAGGAATGGGTGACAGCAATGTGGAGACAATTTTCAGATCGTAATCATGGCAGGGCCTGCTTACTACCATTTTTGTGCTAAACCACCCAGCACTCTATGCATACAGTACCACTTGAGAAAGCTCAGGTTTGTAAGCAGCGAGTAATATTCCTTGGGTTCCAACTAAAGCAAGGGAATCTGTGTGTGATGTCCATTCGGAAACAGAAATGGCTGACAATGAAGCATCTAGAAATGGAAGGCAGCTGAAGGATTTCTGGACAGGAGTACATTTTGTTGAATTTGAGTTCATTATGGAGTCATAGTAAAATTGACTTTTAAAAAATTTTACTTATTTATTTGAAGGACAGGGAGGGAGGAAGGGAAAGACAGAAAGGGAAGAAGTGAAGGAGAGACAGAGAGAGGGAATATGAATAAGAATGGGCATGTCATGCCAGGGCCACTCCTCTAGTTGCTGTGATCCCAACAATAGCAATCTTAGGAATGAGGGGCTTATTTTTACTCACATAGGGGAAGGCTGGGTGGCATGAGCTAGAGGCCTCCTTGAATCTGCAGAAAGATGACCATTACTGTTCAGTCCTCTGTCTCCATTATTCCTCGTGGAAGCCCTGCCTATGCAATGGTAGTGCCCACCTTCAGGGTGGTCTTCTGGGACTTTTCAACTTTTCTGAAAACACCTTCATAAACATACCCAGGTGTGTTTAAGATTCTAAATCCCATCTCTGGTGGTTTGAATCAGATATCCCCCCACCAAAGACAGGGAAAAATATCTCACGTGTTCTGAATACTTGGTCCCCAGCTTGTGGCAATTTGGCAAGTGGAGCCTTGATAGAGGAGGTGTGTTGTTGGGGGCAGGCTTCTGAGTGTCATAGGCAGCTCCCACTTGCCTGAGATCTGCTCACTCTCTTGCTGCTGTTTTCTACCTGCTGTGGCAGAGGTGACATCCAGCCTCTGCTCATGCTATGCCCTTCTCCGAGGTGGCAAGCCAAAATAGAAACTTCTCCCATCAGCTGCTTTTGCTCAGGTGTTTCATCCCAGCAATGCGAGGAAATTACAAGACCAACAATTAGATGATAAAGATTCCCATCCCAGTGGCTTCAATACCAGGGATGCTCATTGTGGAAACAAACCGTGGGGTGGTTTACCTCCCCAAAGCTCGCATGAATGGAACATTAAAGCTGTTACATGATTAAGCTCATTACAGAGTAGATTTAATAACACTTTACTTAAAATGACCAAACTTTCAAACACTGTTCAAAGAAAGTACAAACAGATGCCATTTGTATGCTAAGAATAATTCCCAAGACTGAACACAGTCTGCCTCAGAAGGGAGTGAGCCATAGAAATGTGTCCCTTTGAAGAGAAGATAGACTTCACTTAAATGCTTAAAATAACTAGTCAAATTTAATTTTCTTTTCGTCTGTGGTGATACTTTTTTTCAGGTAGAAGCGCACTTGCATAACGGGATAGAGAGAACTCCAGAGGTAATTAGCCTTTGTTTAAGGAAATTATAACAAGATTTGGAGAGACCTAGGAGCAAGCAGAGGTTCACACAGCTTCTGGACTCATGTGTGACATCCATTAATTATGGTGGAGGAATCTTGGGAATGGGCCCAGGGTCCCATGCTGTTTAGTCTTTTGTGGGACATCTGGGCAGTGTGGTGGGAGAAGCCTGGGGACAGGCAGGGGTCACACAGTGTCTGAACTCACTGAGGAGTCCTGGCAGTGTGGTAAGGGAACCTTAAGACTTGAACAGAGTCTCATGGCAACTGGATTCTAACACTTCCAATTTTTCTCCATGCTTGCCACCCCAAGATAGGATTTTAAGAAATTATTTAGACAAACAAAAGTCATGTTAATTGAATACTTTTAAAAATAGTAACTGTGCTTATTGTATCTATTTATTATACCCTGTCTTTTAATTCTGTCATACTGTTATGGGGAATATGGGGTGTATTTTGCAGATTCTTAATCATGTACATAATTGAATTTTCAAACAGATTCAGAAGGAAACTCAAGGACTATTTTATTGGATTTTGAGATGAAAATAGCAGGGGAGTAAAGCAGGGGTTCTTCCTGGAACTCTTCATTATCACTTGGTAGTAAATGGATCCTTAAGAGAAATTTAGAATTAGGATCAAAGCCCTTACTGATGGTAATAGGAACCATCTTATTATACTATACATCCAGAAACTATATTAGCAGGTCTCCAATTTAGAAATAAGGGACCTGTGTCTAACTGCCCACTTCCCATAAAGGGGGAAAGAAGGTCCCATTGCTCTCCACACCAACCAAACATTCATCCCCAAACACTCCAGTTGCAGTGAATCCAAATGAGTATGGAATGAGAAACAGGGGAATGGGACAGAGCAGATTCCAAACTAAAGAGAGAAGTGAATGCATCCACAGGAGCTCTGCCTCACCAAGAAGGAACACCTTGCCTCGCGTGACTTCGCCACGCCGTGCACTCAAAGCCCAATGCCCCTCTTTCCTCAGCTTTGCCTCTCTAACAACCTGCCATTCTCACATGGTGCCAGGAAGACACATTTGTGACACTACTGTTTTATTTTGAATATCACCAATTTTAAATTTGCAAACAATGTGCTATCATGATCCAGAAGGTCAGGCCTGAGGTGAGTTTCGAAGACAAGGAAAAATCTGCACACTACAAATTTCAAAGAATTTGTGGGAGAACAAAGAAAATTCCTGTGCCCAGGAAACTTCCACCCATCACTCCTTAGATACCCCTGAGACTTATTCTGTCTTTTAAAATAGATAGTGTTTTATTATTATTTTTTTCTTTCTGTGAGATAGTGTCTCCCATATTCCCAAGGGGGGACTTGAATAAAACTATGTCCTTTGCCAGATAAGTGAATTATAAAACAAAGAAAGAATAAAAAGCAAAGCAAAGAGTGTACACCTGTTGATTCTAACTCAATGAACTGTGACCTTCCTAGGAAAGAGGAGTCAGATAAAGGTTGCCACAGGTACCTGAATTGGGTCCTACCAAAGCTGCAACATGCCTCTGTTCTTCATCGATTGAGCAGTTGCCAATGGCACGATTTAAACAGATTTTCATGGCTGAGTAGGTAGCACAGTTGTTCTACAAGCATGGGGTTCCGTGTTCAGATTCCAAGAGCTCACGTTTAGTGCAGGTGTCAGGATATGTCTATAATCCAACGCTAGGGAGGTGGAGACAAATGGATTTCTGGGACACGATGGGTAGCTAGACAAGATGAGCTGGTGAGCTCTGGGTTCAGTGAGAGAGTTCTCAATAAAACAAGGAGGAGAAAGACAGAGGGACATAACTGACATTGATCTCTCAACATCACATGTAGGTGGGAGCTGTGCACCTGCACACACATCTACCTGCATGCATGCAAATATGCATATGCTCATGCACACACACCACACAGAATACTCAGGGACTGTTATGGAAGATGGGGTGTGAGGACTGTAAGAACCAGAGGGTGCACAGAAATATCCCAAAGCACAGCTTTCTGCCACCTCCCTGCCCAGAGTCTGACAGAAGCCCTGATTACCACATAGCAAACACCTTGAGGGACCCTACTAACCCTCAGGGAAATGGAAACAGGGAATGAAAGGAAGGGATATAAGACTGTTAAGATTAACATTAATATATATGTGTATATATATGCACAAATATAATATGCACTAATATGGGATTATTTATATGTATGTATATATAAACACATGCACATATATATACATATATATACAGATCTATCTATCTATCTATCTATCTATCTATCTATCTATCTATCTATCTATATGTGTGTGTGTGTGTGTGTGTGTGTGTACACATGCATGCACACACAAACCTAGTTTTGAGATAGAAACTGGAAGTTGGTCAGGCTGTTTAGGATAACGGGGTCCTGAATGTGAACACTTCTTCCCTTGGCTAAAGAGGGAAATGTGCTTGAACTTGTAAGTGGAGAAGAGGTTCTACTTTTTTCCTTATCTCTTATTTCCTAAAGGAGCTCCCATTTTTTAGAAAGTAGATGTACAATTGGGACCAAGACGACAAAACACCTGGACCCCTGGCCAGCAGCTCTTCCCTGATCATGTACAGATCTTCCTGTAAGAAAGCCGATCTGACTCACCATGCTGATTACATCCTCAAGAATCCTTCCAGTTCGGGAGTTTTCTGATTTATTTATTCTTCTAAAATACTCCTTTCTGGGGAGTGTCCCTGCTTTGCAGGATATTTACCTTCTTTCTTTCTCTCAGACTTTATCGGAAAATCTTTCAGACCTCATCCTCTATGGTGTGGCTATTCCAAACTATCACCAATGAACTCACTTCCCTGCCAGGTTGGAAGAAGGGAACAGAGAAAGACACGTCCCTGCAGCAGGTTCAACCACCGTGAACTAAAGGCTAATCCCAAATTGTGCATTTGCAGCAGGTCCTCTGGCTGCCCTACAACAGGCTTAGACTCTGCAGCAGGTGGGATCTTCTCCAGGGAGACCTCACCAGCAAGTCTTGCTTTTCCCCTGGGCCCCAACATCACTGAACGTTTTCCCTGTGACTGAAACTTGCCCCTCCATCATGAGTTGAGTTATATTTAACTACTCAGTTATGACATTGACTTATAGGTCGTTTTTTGCACCACAAAGGGCAAAAGGGGAAATTTGTGGAAAGTATTGTGTGTACTGTGATATATTGTATTGCTCTGATCAAGTTCACTGGGATTGTACAGAAATTCAATAAATCAAGAGTTAATAAGAGACCCAATCCTTTCATATACTTCTTCAAATCACCTCACCAGGGAAACTTGTCTGACCATCAGAGGCACTGGTTATGGAAGGATGGCTCATCAAACCTCCTAAGAGCCTGCACATCCTCCTGGAGGTCAAGGTCATCCCAGGTGCAGCAGCAGATCTGATGGTGCTGCACACACATTAAAAAGCCCTTTGCTCTTTCTCCCTCCCTCCCATGAGGTGAGGTGTGGGGATCAGGGCACCACACAGAGTTGATTAAAGAAAGGAGGGGTTGTGCCTTAGACTACTTTGGATGTGGTGAGTGATTAATGGGAATGTGTTCTGTCTCCTTTTTTGGAAAAACAGAAGAAAACATTTTGATATGATGGGTAACTTGCCAAGGGTTAAGTTTCAGCATAAAATAAAGATGAAACGTTTGTATAATTGAGTCATAATTTATGAGTCTCGCCTCAGTTTTTGAGTGCCATTCAAGGGTAAGAGGTCATCCTAATATCAGGTTAGAAACTCCAGCTTGTTACTACAGGTATCTTAGTGTACTTTAGGTATTCAGTCTTCTTATCCTTTAGATTTATATAATCAATTCATTGCACATGTTTAAATTTGTGTTTTGTAATCCTATGCACTGTGAAAATTTTATAAACTTAGCAAATGTATAATTTTGTCAAATGGTAAAATGCAGTAAAACCTAGCTAACAAACATATTTTACTTGGTGCTAAGGTAATTTTCTTTATTTCCTAGGTCCATAATGAAATATATTAAATATTATGAAGACTGACTGTAATATTAGACTTATTTGAATTATTTTTATGTTAACAGACCTGATCTATTTTCTATATGTAGAATCTTTAAATGAAAATTCATATTGCTTTGTGAACTACAAATGACCAGAACTTTTGCTCCACAAAAGCACTATGATGATCTCAGGAGCCAGCAGCTACCTGTGCTGAATAAATAATGGATGGTACATTCAGAGAATACGCCTTTCTTTTCACCCATGACATTTTGGTACAAAACACCTGTCTGTGCATGAATACTTACTATTTGCACACTACAGATTGCATTCAGAAATAAATGGTAGCAATGATTTTTGAGTTTCCAGGTGACAAGGGAGATCTCTGGTCTAAATCATCTTACAAAATAAGCCACCAAGTAGAGTGAACTTGACATTTAAATCATCTAAACATAATTAGGACACTCTTTGGGCGAAGCATCCATATGCACACTAGCTAGCAGAATTCTCAAATAGGTTATTTTTTTTCTTTTCAAAAGAAATAAGAAGTTCAGAGATCAAAGCAGAAGCAGCATACATGAGAATCCATCTGTCATCTGAGGGATGTCATCACATGGAGTCACTTTATGGCTTGTCACTCCTCCTGACATTCTTGTTGAAGCTAACCCAGGCAATAAGCTACAGCGCTGGCATTTATGCGCCAGTCATGATAAGTAGTCCTACCAAAGTCAGTTGCAGACATGCCAAGAAATACATACAACAGAAAAACATCATCAAAGCATCTCCAGGTTAACTAATAAGAGAACCTATTAAATCCGGACTAATTAATGACACTGTCTAAAAAAATGCCTACAAACCCAAGAATTGTTCATGTGGAGAAGAGCAACAGAATCCCATACCAAATGATAAATGTTCATGGGCTTGCTTAAAGTCTTAATAAAAGACTGAATATGTTTAGTCCTTTTGTTATGACATTGAGTAGACTTGTATTTTTAAACTGCTTAAAAACAGATTATTATAGATGTAAGAGAACTCATAGTGGAGGTTCACCTTTTATTTTAAAATTTGAAAAGTAGCTATATATTTACCCTTTGTTAATATTATTGGCTGTCCCCCTATAGATGCCAAACCATGAACTTATTGAATGAATGAATGGGTGTTAAACCATGCTATCTAATGCAACATATGACAGTATATTGATATCTGTGGTCCGTGGATTACTTGGGAGGTCCTTGTACACTAGCAATCCCGTTCATCCACAGAGTTGGGTGGGCAGAGTTTTGAGATAGTGGTAGGCCAACTGGCATAGCCCCCCAGGAGAATGTCGCAGTGAACAGATCTCGTTTATTGTACAGATAAAGGTTGTTTATAAGGAGGAAAAGGCAGAGGTAGGGGCATAGACATCAAGAGGGAGTGGAAGGGGCAGGGTAGTCTGTGGATGTCTCATGAGTGGATTGGCAGTGGTCAGTAACCTGTGGATCTCTAGTTTGCATAGATAAGTTGAAGGGTCTTTCTACGTGATTCTAGACATATATAGGATGGTGATGGCTGCAGAGGAACTGTAACCTTTAGACTTTTATTGTCCAGGTTTGTTATTACAGCTGGGGTGAGCTTAGGCCTTGAATAGTCTGCTTATCTCAGGGCTCAATGTGGCCTGTCTGGAGACCTGGAAGGTCCAGGATATGCTTGAGATTATTGGGGTCCCAGGCCCACCTTGACTTCCTTTAACAGAAGGAGACGGTGGGACGCCTACCAGTCTCAGCAAATAATCCTATATCCTTCGTGCCTCTTAACAGGGTCCCACAGACATCTTTGCTTTACTTACTATATTACTATCTTTTTTTAAATTTAGTTTTTGAGACAAGGTATCATGTAGCTCAGACTGCCCTTGAACTAATGCCCCCGCCTTCCAAATGTTCAAATTACAGGTGTGAACTGCTTGGAGTTTCTCTAAGGCTTTGATTTCACAACATCTTTCTGTGGTTTGTTCCCATCCTATTGAAACTGCACTTACTTATTAAAAACAAAATTCAGGGGCTGGAGAGATGGCTCAGCGGTTAAGGCACTTGCCTCTTGTGCCTAAGTCCCTGGGTTCAATTCCAAGGACCCACATAAGCCAGACCCACAAGGTGTTGGCTCTGGTGCCCTCTCTCTCTCTCTCTCTCTCTCTCTCTCTCTCTCTCTCTATCTATCTGTATCACTCTGCTTGAAAATGAATAAATAAAATATTTATAAAAAACAAAATTCAGCAAAAGCTCTACAGGAAAGAGAAGAAATATATTAGAAAGCTAACCAAAATTTTATTTATGTCGCATGGAGAAACATTATGCAATTATCATTTGCATTGTAAATGCACTCTGCATAAAGTATTTTATAATGAGTCAGATGTATGTTTGCAAAGACGAAGTCTAATTGCTTATTATTTCTTCAGCTTTATTTAGGAGGGAATGCCTTTCCCTCACTCATAGAAATGCTTTCTTTATATCCATGTTTAAAGTAAAATTAAAATTTTCTATAGTATTGTCAAAATGTTTTAGAATGCAGTTAGCTATATATTAACCCAAAAATTGTATGTCTCCAAAGCTGATTTTTTTGCACACATTCTGTTTTCTAAATGCAATAGGTACAGTTGGATATGAGGTTTCTTTCAAACAACTCTGCAGTTATCTCATATAGAGAAACAATGAAAGCCTAGCAAATTTTCCAATTTCCTGAAAGATTCCACAGCCTTTATAGGAGAACATGACACAGATGATTATCTTCGTTAAGAAGCATTTCTATAAAATACAGAGGACTTCATGAACACATAGCTGCACTATGGTAATCAATATTTTACTCAATTCTTGTCTCTCATTGTTTCTTAGCTGGTTTGAAATCATTTTGTGTCGCCATAGTTACCAAGTTATCAAGGTAATTCTAATTTTCACTACAATTACTCAAAAAGTATTAAAATAGAAGAACCTGTGACTCGTGATTATTATTTTTCTTATAAAACAAAATGATTTTCAATTTTATTTTAATGGCTCACTACCCATTAATGGTCATCTCAAGATCCACGTTTAAATATGAAATGATCTGGGGTAAACCTTGAAACCTTAAACTATGTTTAAGAATTATTTAGTGCAGTTAGATTCTCAAATGTCTGCTGCAAGCTAGAGTTGGGGTACTTAGGGAAATACGACTCTTTGGTGATTGCTCTAAAAAAAACCCAACTGCTTTGTGTTTCCTCCACATTCTTCCACTTACTTTTTATAAATACTACATTTTAAATGTGGGAGTTTTCAGACTGTATGATAAGTGGAAGAGGTCAGAAAGATTTATTAAGTTATTAATGCTCTCAAAGAGATTAAGTACTACCCCAACATTGAGACTTGCTTTAGTTTTTACTCCTACACCTTACTTTACTCAGTTATACTGATGGGATAAATATTCATAAGAACTAACATTGCATACCCTACTCTGGATTTTAGACTCTTAGCATTTTAGGAACAAAACTTTACTACCTAATTCTCAAAATCATATCCTTCCATCATACAGGAAATAAACCAAACAATGTTTTGCACACTATGTGTTATGGGAGGAACTTTTCAGGTGCTATTAATGTTCTCATAATCACATTCTCCTGCATTCTTTCTTGGACATTGTTGTATCTGACAAGCTCATGATTGCACTATTTGTGTGTATTATGGAGTGTCCATCATGCTTCTATGAAGTTATTTGCATAAATCTGGCCAGCAGAGATTTGCTTTGCATAATGCCAACTGTTAGGAGTGGGCACGAAGGACTGATGGAGATCACTTTGCATGGGAAGTGGAAATGAGGATCCCATTCAGATTGCGAAGAAAAGATATTTGAAAGTCTCTGTTTTGACCAAATTTATTGGTGACACACTAATCATTTTGATAAATTATCACTCAGGAGAGCCTGTAGAAAAATGAAATTTTATAATGCCATATATCATGTATCACTGCATATCATTCCATTCATATTCTAGGAAATTATGCGTGTTTTTTTCTGCTAGTTTATACTCATCTCTGATGTATTTGAATTTAATGAACCACCATAATGGCTGCAGCTGTTAATCATCCATTTGTTGAAGAACTATTGAGACCTTATAATGTATGAGTGTTTTATGTTCATTAAGGATACAACAGTGACTAAAGCGATCACTCCGGGTGTTAAGAGGACTTGGTGTCCAAGCATGCAGATATTCAATTTTCAATCCCAAGCACCCACATGAGAAAAGTCAGGTATGGCCACATATAGTAGAGGAGGAAGAATCAAGAGTTTCTCTGACCAATTTATTTCCTTCTGTTGTTCAACTCCACTAATGTTAGCATGTTGATTTTGGTCACTCTGGTCAGCTTTTAAATGTACTGATATGTGAAAAATTGATAGATTTCAATCCTGAGAAAAGATAGAAAGAACTTAGGCCCAATAATACATGCATCTATAATTATGAAAAAACATCATATCTGCAAAATGTCTTTTTCTTATATTTCTTTGAAACATTCTGTGCTATGGTCTTTCAAATGCTTTCTCAAAATTACACAGTAGATTTCCATTTATACCTCATTGGATAAAACTGAATAGCCATCTTTAGCCTGAAGGAGTCTGGGTAGATCATTATTTAGCTAGGCAAATTAACATTGCTAACAAATCTCTAGGCTTGCTAAAAATATAAAGGTTGAATTTCTCTCAATGAAACTTACCCTTTTCCTTTAACGAATGTTTTCTTTTGACTTCATGCCTCTGTTCTCAGTTATAAAGTATAGCAGTTTGCATAATATGTGAGACTCTGCATTATTCATTTCTGAGGATCAATGTTGAACGGTTGTAGTGTGTGCTTGTGTGTGTATGTGTGTGCGTGCATGCACGTGTTCATGTATGAGTGCGTAGGTGTGAGAAGGCTGTAGGATAATTCAGGTATTTTCCCCCCAAATGTCTTTCAACTCTTTAAGAGAGGACCTCTCAGTACCTCAAGATTGCCAATTGAAGTGGGCATGTTGGCACGTGGCATTTAATCCCAGCACTCATGGGCTGAGCTAAGAGTTGTAGGGCCAGCCAGGGATGGAGTGAGATCCTGCCTGGAAAAGACAAAAAACCCAAACAAACAAACAAACAAAAAAAACAGCAGTAACAACAGAAGATAAGCCCCTAGAGCTCCTCCAGTCTCTACCCATTCAGCATTGGGAATACAAACACAGACCACCATGGCTGATTTAAATCATTTTTTATGGACAACTGGCATTGTTAGATGACCTGTCCTCTAGCTTGGCATGCATTTTAAATGGTAGATTATAAATTTGGGACCATGGACATTAGCTCAAATTACTTATTGGTATATTACAGTGCCATCAACTCTTCATTATTTATATTTATATAACTTTTCTAATTATGTTTATGACATAATCAAACTGAATTATTTCTCTCAACAATGAACAAGGCAAACCTTTTCATCTAAGGTGTTTTTATTTCTCAATAAACCTTGTAGACTTGTCATAAGAACAACCATTGAACAAAATAATCTTCACAACTTCCTTATTACTCAAATATCAATAAAATATGTTCAGCATTAAAAAATGTAGGGAAGACTTCGAGACCTTATGCCTGTCCCTTCATGACAAAATATTTTGCAGCCTACAAACCATAAACAAAATTAATGCACACCATAAAATCTCCATGTGTTACTATTACAATAGAAAAAACACTAACAGAGAGGTACATCATTATTAATAAAGAAGAAAACTTCCTAATAGTATTTGTCTCGATGATAAATTCATGAGTGCTTTAGGTATCGGGCATATGGTACTGTTTTCCATCACCATAACTGATAAAGAGAATATGGATGATTTTTTTAAAAAATGAAGTCTTTGACTTCATTTTCAATTTTTGTATTATCCTTCTTGAAATAACCCCTTTTGAGGAAATCTAAGAAAAACATATGTAAAATGCATTTCTGTGGTCAAGGATAAAGTATATTATCAGAAAATTCTGAAATTGTATGGGAAATTAAGGAGGACATGAAGCCAACAGCAAGTATAAATAGATTCAGGTATCATACAGGTCAGACAGGTGTCTTCATGAGTATTTATACAAATCTCCATGCAGGCATCCTCACACAGATACCAAGAGGTACATGTATGCATATGCATGAGTTATTTTCTATGGTTAATAACATTATCTGTACTTAATTTCTCTTTAACTTGTGTATAGAAAGAAAGTAGAAAATTACCAGATCCAATTTTTCTTCATGTTAATAAAACTTGGGGCCCATGTGTTCAGCAATGTGCTATCTGTAATAGTATCATTGGAATTATTTGAATTCATATGTTGTACAAGGCATGTTGTCAACCAATGGTTACTAAATCTTCATTCACATCTTTTTTTTTTCTTTCTTTCATTATATACACAAGAAAATGCTTATGGCTTCGTTGATAGTGATTAAAGTCTTTCCTCAAATTTCCTCATTTGGAAACACCATTTTAAATAAATGACTATTTTTTTTGTAACTGGTTTTCCTATTTTCATAACTTCAGATCGACGTTCATGAGTGACATTCCCACCCCATTATCTCTTTTTCCGCAATGCCTCAAGACATGAGCAACGCAGCGATCATTAAGAAATAAATGAATACTGAGAGAAACTTAATTTCAGTAATGCAGTAGAGGAAAAACTAGGATTTAATGAGTTGAGAGCTGTAAAGTAATTGGTAAATAGAATGGAGGACTGAGAGAATACATTCTGAGTGAATTTACGATGAATGAGATAGTTTTTTGGGGAATGTTGGCAGAGTAGAAGTTATTTTAGATTGTATCAAGCAAGAATAATTAAAATGGAGATCACTGTAAGTAAGGCACTGATTGGGTCACTAAGTGCTGGGAAGTTCAGACACATAGTACGGTTAATATGCATAGCATACAGAGGTCCTTATAGTCTGAAAATCCAAAAAATGGAGTAAAATAAATAGTCTGAAAATTAATTCAGTACAAAAAGGACAAAGTTTGTTGCTAATTTTGTTGAGTCACTGGAAGATCACTGATAGAAACATATGTAGGGAACTATTTCCTTGTACAAAGAAGAGTCTTTGGAAAATAATCAATATGTTAATTTGATATCATACTTAGAAAAACACATTTTATTTGGGAAATATTTTGGTCTATTTTTGAGGTTCTACTTATTTATTATCGCATAACGTGTTTTATGACTATGAGTATAAATTATGAATGCAAGCCAAATAATTGACATTTTAAATTATAGCTTTGTCTTAATAAAGGTATTATTTTTCAACTGCTGGAAGTTGTAACATTTTAACATGACACTGTTTTGAACATTTCTTTTCTTTAAAATTCTACATATAAATATGAAGAAATGGCCTCAACTGTTAATTTAAATGCCAATATGTTAGATATGTTGCCTAGTGTTAATAATTATGTACATATTAAATTTAAGTTTCCTGCAATTGAATTAAAGACAATAATATAATCAAGTAGAATTTGTAAAGTTACATGAATTATATGTAAATATGGCTTAAATTAGAATTAGTTACTCATTTTACTAGTCTAATAACTAAATTGGAATTTTAAAAATGTTTCCTCCATTTCTACTATTATTTTTTTAAATTATGATTTAAATTTTATATTTAAAACCCCTGAGGTAATAAATTCTTATTACATATGTTTTGACAACTTATATCACGAAAAGTAAAGGTTAAAGCATTTGTTTTCAAAGGCTCAGATCTAGTGGCTACTTATTGAATATCTATTGTGATCAAAGGGCATGAAGAGAATTGCAGTGCAAACACCAAAAATGGAGGGTTTATTCTCAAATTTAGGAACGTATCAATCGGCTGTTAATTATGATTTGATATTTCATATCTATATTCATATTTAAAGCATCACGTTGTGTATGTGTGTAAAACAAAAGCCACATTATAAAGACAGGAGGATGACATAGTAATCTGTGAGTGTGTCTGCCTAAAGCAATAGAAGGAATTGTTCCAATTAATTGTTTTTAAAGATTTTTTTGTTATCACATATTAAGTACTCATGATAATGTTTCTATATGACATTTTCATCCATGCACATAATGTATTTTGATGATAATTACCCCGTTGCCTTCCCTTATCCTGTTGCTGAGCCTATTACATTTCTCAATGAGTAAAGCCTATTCCCTTACATCTGGTTTCATGGCTCATGAGTTTAGTTGGGGGTAGTTGCATGAGCCTGAAGCATGAGGAACTCACCTGTGGAAGAGAATGAGTCCTTCCCACCTGCAATATTATCTTAATCTTTATATTTTGCATAGTTTTATTGAGGACTGTGTGTTTTGCATTAAAACAAATGTCCAGTTCGATGATATCTACCTCACAATACTGGAATTTAATCCATTATTATTTAATTCACTACTGTTTTGTGTTATGTCTTATCTATGAAATCTAGGAAATGGGATAAAATGAATCTTTTTTTTTAAAAAAATCTACCCATATATTTCAGCTTTCTTCACACTTTTCTATAGATCTACATATCTATTCCATAATTTTTTTTGCAGTGTAAGTTCACTGGAAGAGAATTCCCATTTGGAATTCTCTTCAATATCTCATATTTTCTATGCTTTTGAAATTTATTTCAGATAAATATAAGTATGGTCTCATAATTTTTAATTCAATATGTCCAAGAAGTTCTTTCATTTTCTTTGGTTTCAAAAATTTAGTATTAGAACTCTCCTATGTAGTTAAATCGATTTCTCTGTACACAATGCTTTATTTTTCTTTTTGGTTTTTGATATCTTTCCTTATACAGTGTTTAATTTTTAGCATTTTGACTAAGATACTATTTAAAAATATTTTTTGGCTTTTCTGAGCCTTTGTATCTACACTTTGTTGTATTTTATTGAATTTAGAAAAAAACATAATTTTCTAAAATAATTATTCTACAATTCTTCCCCTTCTTTTTTCCTATTTGCCATTTGAAATATATATGATATCGTTCCCTGGTACCCTAATAATTTTTTGTAATTTATTTATTTGAAAATATATTTTTTATTTGAAAATTCGTATAATCATTATTGTGCCATTAAATGCACATAACTTTTTCTCTCTGTGTACTTTAGTCTGTTTATGAAACTTTGTAAAGAACTCCTTATCTGTAATAACCTCCATAATATTATTGACATAAGCACGGTGTATATACAATTTAGCATTATTATACAGCCTTTACAGAAGTTTCCAATATTTCTCAGAAATACCCATCTCCCCTTACTTTTTTTGGATGAAACTTTTATTGTATTATTTGCTGTCTTAATCAGATCTAAATAAATTTTTAAAAAATGTTCCTGACAGATCCACTATTATATAATCCTACTGCAAATGTGTGACCACATGGGGTGTGTAGGACTAATGGTTATCCTTCTGTTCTCTGGAACATGTGTCCTTTCCTCCACAGGAAACCTTTACTTTGCTTTCTAGGGAAGGGCTGGCAGTGGGGTGGATGCGTTTTCTCGACAGGTCTTTCCAGTTCTGCCTTTGGGATGCTGTGCGTGTCTGCTTTCGATCTGGGACTTGGTGAGTGTTCTCTGTGTCCTCCACTCCCCTGGGGAATGACATGTGATTCGTGACTTTAGAGATCCTCTGGGACTGTCTGGTGATGACAGACCTCAGCTTTGTGTTACTGCAGGACACTAGGTCTCACTGGTATACTTGCTTCTCTCCCTGGTCACTTACATCTTGCTTCTCATTTTCCTTAGTGAACTTTTGGGAATGCGGTTTCTGTGTCTTGTGACTCTCCCTGCCCCTCAGCTGCAATGTGTGTTGATCAGGAATCCAGAAAAGGGGATATTTCCTGATTTTCTTAGAGATGTTTCTGAATTTGTCACTGTATGAGAAGAGATTAGCAACACATATCTGGTTGCATGGCACACCTGGAGACTAGCTGTCCTGGCTCTGCCTTTCACGTCCATCCTCAGACACTAGCAGAGACAGCATCTGTGATGCAGAGGGCCTCCCCTCTGTCACAGCTTGCACTCGGGCCTCCAGAGTGTGGGAGTTTTTGTTGTCATTATCTTTGTCCTTATAGACTACACTTTGCAAAAAGCAAGGCATGTTTGCTTTCTGATGTTGAAGGGATAAAGGTTTCCTTAAAATTCATATCCATCACCAGGCTTAAAAATATTATTTTAGAGTTGGGGAGACTTTCCTCAAGCATAAAGGCCTAAGAATGCCCAAGTCCAATTCCCCAAGACCCCAGAAATCAGATGGCCACACAAACCAGTCCTGTGGAGGATCTGAGACTAGAGAATCTCTGGGACTTGCAAAAAACAACAGCTCCATATTCACAAAAAAAGACCAAAATTATCTCAAGGAAACATCCAGATGAACAGTGGAAGGATGCCAGATGTTTTCTCTGCCTCCTTAGACCTTCAAGTACATGGGCATCTATACCTGCTGTGATGCTTTATCACTGCCCACTGCCCGCAGAGGCAATGATAACGCGCACACACACACACACACACACACACACACACACACACACACACACCCTGCTTATGGGTGGAAGAACACGCACTCTCTTATTGCAGAAAATGAAACAAAATATATAGAGTCCCTTGGCCAATCAGAGAGCTGTTGGTCAGTCTACGATATGCATGGTGGGCATGATGTGCAATAGCCAATCAAGACTGTCTCCTGAAATTTATTTATAAGCCAAGCCCATCTTGGCAAGCTGCCAGGTGCCAGGTGAGATTAAGCCAGGGTGTGCCTCTGTGAGCCCCCGGAGACATTCATCCCAGACAATGGTTAGGTTTTGTTGTCTACTTGATCTTTTTATCTTGGGTGGGTCTCTGAGGATGTTTACAGGAAGGCAGCCTCTCAGTAGGGGGCAGGATGTAAAGAAGCTCCAAGAATCTAGAAATAAACATCCTTTCCTGTGTGGGCAGTGCAGGAAGGAAATTCCAGAGACTCAGGAAGCTATTAAGTCTGGAGAAGGGTTATAAAATCCCATCCTAAGCCTATATAAAGGGGGAGAAAATTTTCCTCTTGTCCCCCTCCCACCCCACTGCCTGTTTTGCTTATGTGTATGGTGTTGGTGATGGGTTTCTCTCTCTCTACTTGGACCTGTGAAAGGGGGGGGAGCCTCTTTTGCTGTTTTGGATCTGTAGCTTCAATAAATCCTTTCCTCTCATAAACTGTGCCTGGTGTGGAGATTCATCCCAGAGGTGTATGACTGACTACATCTGCATAAAGCTCATGTACACATCATATGCACAAGAGAGAAACGACCTTGAAGATATGTCTGACCTTCTCTCCTGATGGAAGATTACTGTGTTCATGGCTCCAACATTTTAAGTGGAAGAAGAGTTTATCCTTTACTTTAAGGTTGGTTTATAATAGTTCTAATCTACTCTGGTTTTCAGTATGTGATTTAATTATAATATATGTTAATTGTAAAGGGTTATGTTAGTTCATCTCTGCATTTTAGGTGATTGTGTGTATTTACTGAAGCCTATGGGCTTAGAGAGGAATGCATTTAAACATTTGGCTACATTGCATGCATAGAATATGAGGTATCTGAACCTTTCTTACCTCACTCAGCTCTCTCTGCTTCCCCTTGACTCTCAAACTCTGAACATGCCATGCTCTGCATGATTGCATATATACCATATTTTGTATATATACCATGTATAATACACACATACATATATATATATATAATCACAGTTTCTATACTAAAATTAAGTTAGATTTTTCAGCTGAAATTTGAGTAAAATATTTTTTGTCAATGTGGAAAACTACATGGCTATTTTGGATACATGAAAAGAATCACACAGATCAATTTATTGAAACCTGTTCAAAGTTAAGATAATAGGGATACTTAAGCCACATGCTGACTTTACTGTTTGAGTGTTATATTAACAGCAAATTCAACTGATAGATTTGGACTCATGGATTTCACTAACCAGTGCCTTTCAAACATGGCCCAGAATTTTATTTAACTATGATCATACCACAGTAATGATACTGCCCGGATTTTTATCTAAATGTATCATTGAGAGTATGAAGAAAAATTTAAGTCCTCCTTCAGTAATTAATTTCTCTGACCTTGAAGAAGTCATTTAATCCCAATTTTCTTTTCATGTAAATATTAGGGCGCTCCATCTCTCTGTAAAAATCATGTCAATTAAGTGAGCAATGGTTTAGATCCTTCCAGGTGCATAAACTACTCCCTGAGTGTAAATTATATTGTTCTAACTACATTAAACCACCAGTGCCTGAAATTCAGTGAATTACTTCTCTACTACATTAAATGTGCCCCCAATGGCTTAAAACAGTCAAGGTATTTTAAAAATACCAAACTTTTATGGTAGGAGTTTGATGATCTTTACAAAACTTGAAAAGAAGCTTATTACCAAGATCCGGCATGCTTTCTCGTTACTGGTAGAGAATCCAAACTGACAGGGAACCTTAAAACTAATAGGATTGCACAATACACCCACTGCATTTAATTTATGAGCTGTGCTTTAAAAGAAATAAAAATATGCAGGTTAAGGGTACTCTACCAATTCATCATGCTAAACAGAATGTCTAACGCTTACACCAAAGGGGTCCCAAAACACTTGGTAACATAATACATGTCAAAAAACTTGTTAATTGGTAAAAATCTAAGAGCAGATCCAAGTGCATGTTTCTACTGTAGTTTCAAATAATTTCAAGGGGTTGAAATTTCTTCTCTGTTATCACTGAGTACTTTTCACCAGAGTCCTTTATTTTGTACAGAAATATGCAGTGAATTTTCACATAGGCTTTCCTCCATGATGAGCTATTCTGTGAGTTTCATCATAGCCTGGGTTGCTTCTATCTGAATTGATTTCTGAATATGTTGAGTTGAGCAGTGTCACCAAACAATCTTAAGGGCATTTAGAATATTGTTGCCTGTTTATGGGGACGCAATGTCAACAACTTAGCAGCAATATTTTACAAATCATTTCGGGAATATATTCTTTCCAGTTTCCCTTCATGCTTCCAGAGGTGACATTGATCCTCCATTGATCCTCCCCTCTGGTTCTCTTTCACTTCTGATCACTTGCCTCAGAGCCCACGCTCTGCCCTCTGACCCCCAGGCACCTGATTTCAGATATCCAAGAACAGTTTACATTTTGACAATCAAGTGTTAAAAATAAAAAAGAAACATATATTACCTGCTTGGTTAGTTTCCTCTCTAGGAATATTTTTCAGATCTTCGTCTCCCAGTCAGATTTGACTGTTCGAAATGTTACCTACCCTCTGTATCATTTAAGTTCTGCACAATCTCGCTGTCATTGGGATTTATTATCTAATAGATTCTTGGTTCCTTTCACAAACTGGAAAAATCTCAAAAACATGCATCATGGCATACAAGAAATAATAGAAACCACCCAAATAAAGGACCGCTGGCCATGAGAGGGATCTCAGTTGGTAAAGTGTTTGCCTGACTAGTATCAGGACCTCCTTCACACTGGTCCTTGTACCCATGTATAAAGGCCTGGCAATATGACATGAACATGTAATCAGAGAGCTGGGAGGCAGACAGTCTGATATTTACAAGTTTTAAACCTTCAGTTAGTCTCTCATTTAATGTTGCAGCTTACAATAATATAATTGCCAGTCCTCACTTTTGTTAACACAGCAGTTCACAGTTTCATCCGTCATATGGAATACCTCATTATCTTTAATCAGGATTATGTAAAATTACACAGATGAATAATGAGTATTTGTGTGTATAGTTCTACTTAATATGCAAATAATGATTAATACCAATTTCTTTAATTCATATTACCATGATTTTTCAGTAGGCACACCCACTAAGCAAATCCCCAAGCATTGTAAACAGACTTCTCACACTACTTTATTAAATTGCCCAACTTCCTTTTATTTCTGTTTAGATGTTCTCAGAATCACATGTATTTCTAGCTTTTAGAAAGCAAGCGCACAGTGCTGGAAGGGGGGGCTCCCCTTAAATACGTAAGCTGACATCCCATGGATGGACAGGTCGGTCAGCCACTGGTTTGTTTTGTTTAGTTGAAGAGTGTGGCTTGAACATCAGACTTTGCAGACAACACTGATACTTGGTGTGCTCTTTGCTCTTTCTAAAATAGTCTTTGTCAAAGGATGAAAGTCTGAGGTGATATTCCTAGTATTCCATTAGCAATTTTCTAGAATTGATACATGAAGTGACTCATATATGGAATGAAACATTTCATGGGAACATCATATTATTAATTTTTAGACTGAGAATTCAATAATATTAAATAGGTTTTAATTGTAATTTTAAAACAGAATAGTAGTTTTGATAATGGAAGACGTACTTTTTTTTTTCTCTATGGGCCCCAATTTCTGAGGCCATTACTTTGTAGAACAGTAGGGTCTTAATGCTTCAAAAATAAAGTAGCATTTTTTGTAGATCTTCTCCAACATTTTGCTTTTAAAAACCTTAATAATCTTCTCATTTCATATGACCAATTTACTGATAATGAGGACTAATGTTAATGATCCAAATAGAGTTTCCAACCATAATAATAAGCAGGATTTCCATGTAGCATAAAGTATTGGTACCACTAATCCAAATCTACCCAGAGAACACCCAGGAACTTATATGAAATTGATAGGCAGACAGACAGACATATACATTTTAAATGAATAGACTATTTCTGTAGAATTTTTAGGTTTGCAGGAACACCAACCAGATGGTACAGCTACCATATGTCCCCTCTACCAGTCCAGCGCAGTTCATCAATTAACTCCTGTTTTCGCAGTAGAGGACATGCTCTGTGCTAATATCCACAGGTATTGACATTTAAATGACATTTATCCAGCATTAGAATTTTAAAAGATGAAAAAAATCCCAAATTTCCCAAGTCTACCATATGTTAAATTAGCTCCGAAGTAAACGGCTTTTTAGAACAAAAAGATGGTTAATCATTTTCTTTATCTTAGCATAGTTTCAGAGTTGTTAAATTCTCCAGATCTCTGGGTTTTCTTTATATTTCTAGTTAAGGTTTTAAAAATTGTGACTTTATATTTAGTTACCACTAAATTAATCTTATTAAGTTGATTATTAAGTTTGAGTTCATTCTTTACTTTGCCTAATGTTTAAATAATTTCATTGGATTCCATAGATGAAATATTGTTAGTAATGAAGCCATGCAGTTATTCTAAACCATTATATCTCTATTAAATACTAAATATTTTCCATTTACTTAGGTGGACAAAGTCACATTAATTGTAGGAATTAAAAATCAAATATGCAAATCAAACCTCAGACCATCTAGGGGAATAGAACAAGTTTCTTTGTTGCTAGGAGATGATTTCAAAGCCTACAATCTGCAAAGAATCTTTCTGGGGGCAGTGGTGTTATTCCATGATTCCCAAGTCCTTTGTCCTCTCTGGATTTTATAGAAGCCTTCTTCTGGCTCCTAAAGGTTTCTCTGGTTATGTTTAGTCATTAATGCTTTCAATGTTCCTCTCTGAATTACCCGCCTCTATTGTGTACTGTCTTGTTCACCTCGGATTCTCACCTTGACTCATAAAAATGTGAGCCTTTGACCTCAACCCCAGTGATGGAGACCATAGCGTTGGCAGCATGAGCCTGTGTTGTTCTAGTCACTCCTGCTGGGCACATATCCTGAGCTCTACGGAATGATAAGCCTAACAAGCCTGTGAGGAGGGAAACATGACGGGCGGGTCACCTAAAGTCATCACCCAATATTGCATGTCTCCATTTCTTCTCATTACATTATTGTATTTATTTATATACTTGTGTGTGTGCTTGTATGTACATAGGTTTATGGGTGCATTCTTGCCACGACACATGTGCAGGTGTCAGAGGACAACTTTGAGATGTCTGTGTGTTCTTTTTCCATCTTCTGTGAGTCAGGGTCTCCACAGCTGAATCCTTCAGTTTCTCCTGGCTCCGCATCCCATGCATGTGTGCTGGGATCTCAATTTCACACCCGGTCTTTACTGGGAGGATCAAACTGGTGTTGGCAGACTTTGCTAGCAGGCTGCTTTAACCACATGTTCCTTGCTACTTGGTGTAAATAAGCGCATATTCCACACAGAATGATTAACTTTTATAACTGTAAGACAGAGTCTGGCAGCAATGAAGCAGAGAGAATGGGATAAAATCCTTACAAGAAAATGACTGTAAGGGCCATGGTGGAGGAGAATATCCAGAGACATTGCCCCCTCAGCAACAACACACAAAGGGGGGACATACCTGGCTGTCTCTTGAGCTATCCATAACCTCCTGCCCCATAGACTGATCCAGTTTGCCCACTGAGGATACCCAGTGGATTGGGGACAGGGAGGAGGGAAATGGGGATACCAACACAAGATGTGCTCATGCAATGTATCCAATTTTGGATAATAAAATTTAAAAAATGACTCTAAATACATGCTGTTAATATGTTTGCTAATTGTATATATATTTTTCTAAAAATATTATGATATGAAATAGTTGGCACTATTTGTCTCTGTGCCTGTCATAACAGTTGACTCCAGGTTGTTGGGAAAAAATCTGCGCTGAATCACTAGGAAGGGCAGAAAGGCAGGGAACCGGGTGACCTCTCTTGATCATGGAAGCCATGTGGGAGAGGACATTGGAACTCCCTGAATGCAGCAGAGAGGAGCACTGTGGAGAAAGACACATATCTACAGGAGATGTGGAATGGTGAGATTTTTGTCATGATTGTGGTCCCCGAGCCTCAGTTTTTGTTTGTGTGTACACATATCTAAAGCCAAGCCTACTTCGTTTCAACCACAGTCACACATAAAATGGGGACAGATTCTGAAAATTACATCATTAGAGTAGTTCCTCACTGTATAAATAACCAATTGTAATTGATGTTGATGTCCACTACACATCTTGGCTATTGTGTTGGAGCCAGAAACCTATTACAACCTCTTGGTATCTGTATCTAAACAAAGAAAAGGTGACATTCTTGCCCCTCAAGCTTGGGGACCTGACGCTGGATCCCTAGTGTCAACTTCAACAGCCAGGTGCTGCAACCTGTGTCTCTACTGCTAATACTGGGGAGGTGAAGACAAGATGACCCACGTTAAACATTAAGAAAAATATAATAAAATGTAATAAAGGGTCAATTTATGAAAAAGAAACTTAAAGATGACCCATAGGGTTTATTGCAATTCATCTCGTAGGATCAGTGGGTTCCAGGTTCTGTGAGAAAATCTGTCTCAAAATATAAGTCAGAGGACAATTGAGAAGGACACCCAATGTTGACCTCTAGCCTCTTCATGCATGTACAAGTGACATGTGCAACCACACACATGCATACACACACAAATGAACACACACATGCATGCATACCACAGAGTAAAAAGTTCAGCATGAGCTGTAAGAATACCACAGCATGCAAACACACAAATTAATAAATATTAATACAAGAATGGATATTTATTTATAATCTTTCTAAAGACCATTCAGATAGGTTATCTTCAGAAAAGATAAATTCAGATGAAATAAGAAATAATCCCGAGTGAGTATACAGATTGCCACCCATTGTTCATCTCACTCCCCCTGGACTGGACTGTGCATTAGTCTCTCTTCTTGTGAGGACCTAGGAGGAATTACAGCAAATGTGTTTTGTTGGGATGCCACTAAAAATCTTAACTCTTCTGTGTTCTCTGTGCCTGTGAATTACATTTTCATGCTATAATCATTATAGTGAGAAAACTCTACTGGTAGGAAATAGCATATATTTGAATGATTTTAGCATTATCACTACAATTTTTGTAAGTAAAAGTATTTTTGCGTGTATAAGTTGCCAGGAATTACTATGACTTACACAATTAAATTCTTGCAAAATTAAGTGGTTGACTTTTTCTGTGCCTGTATTTATAGCTCGGCCACATCTGCACAGAAACAAAGACAAGGTAAGGGAAATGCCAGAGCCAATGCAGACCGGCTTTGTGAGCACTGTAAATATAAATACCATTATAGATTCCATATGATCAAAGCACGGCAGCTCCCCACACAGATCCACATTTCCTACCCATCATGAACTAGTTTTTCACTAGATGGCTAAAATGATACCCTTATGGTCCAATCTGTGATTTCTTATTGTCTGCCACTTACTTATTTTGTGCTTCTGTATTGAATTTTTACTAATTATTGGAATTCATTTCACCCTAGACAGGGTTTTCATGTCCAAGCTTTTTTTAACTTGGACTCCTGCGGGAATAGATGCTCCTATCTAGAACATTCTGAAATTCTTGCTGCCTATGTAACTAGTTACTAAGTACAGCTATGATGCTGAGCCTTCTGCCCCCTCCAACCTCACTGTGCCGTTTGTGTCCTGAATATTAACAGAGAGAAAAGCATTAGGAACTCCATAGGTGGGAAGTCATTTCCTGCCTAAGTCATATATGAAGAAAGGTCTCCTAATGTGAGGCATCATTAAACATCCACCAAATAAGCATGCTTCTGAGGCATTAGTGCTCAGATCTTTTGTGTTCTGTATTCAACTAAAATTTGTTGAAAACAATAATCATATTTCCACAAATATTTCCTCCATATACACACAGAAAACCCACACAAACATATATGAAGGAATATTATTTATTTTTTCTATTGTATTAATTTCAACTAATATTTTGATACTTTGTGCATGAAGAAATAAATTAACCAACACTTAATGTCTGCTTTGTTTTACATGTTTACATCTTACTTGCATAGTAGTATTCTGAACTGTTACAGTTTAAAGTGTGGCTCTAAAACATTTTCATATCATATCACAAAAATTTTGATACAGACAGCCCACAGAGGAGGATATCCAGCTGACTGGGGATGGGGAAGGGGGCAATGAGGAATTGGGGATAACAACTCATTGTTGGCCCACTAAACAATGTAACTCATTGTGGATAATAAAAAAAAACACACTATAAAGATTTTTTTTAAAATAAAACAAAATTATAAAATATTAAACTACATTTTATAAAACTCTATTGAAGACATCTTCCATCAATATATGAATAATTATCAATAACAGCTCATTGTAGTAATAGACTAGTTCTTGAATAACATAGAAACAAGCCAGAAACTCCATGATTTAAAATGTGGTATTGAGTGTGATGAACTTCTGTCACCGTTTCAGAAGGGAAGCTCATAGTTAGAATTTTAGTTCTGTAAAAGTTCATGTTCTCTAAAAGTTTTCTTTTAGAGCGCCATGCTCAATGTATTCATATTAAACAAGCCCTTCGTTCTTGGCAGCTAAGACTGGTTTCTATTCTTTGGTTTTGCACTAGATACATCATGGATGGCCAAGGACCTTCCACGATCTATTCTCCAAGGCCCAACACACACTGGAGAAAAGACAACGTCTTCAACAAATGTTCCTGGAAAAATTGGATAACCACATAGAAAAGAAGCGGAACCCGGAGCCTGGGAGCTGTCCGAGGTCCGCTGTCCACTGTCCTCTGTCTCAGGATGCTTATTGTTAATCCACGTGGTTCTTTATTCTATTGGGGGACCTACACTATCTAGGGAAAAAGGGGGTCCAGGGCATGGGAAATGGGGAAGGGACAAGGTGATTAGTTGATGGGGGTGGGGAGTTGGCAGCCTGCACAGGGATAGGTGGGTGGGACAGGTGGGTGGGGACAACCTGGGAACACCTCCTTGGGGGTCCTGAGTGGTGGGGAAATACGTGATGCTAGCCATGGCGTGGGGATGGGTACAAGGAAGTTTTGCTGAATGCCAGTCCTGCTGAGATGGGGATGCTGGTTTCAGTGGCTAGCCCATGGGGGTGGGAGCTAGGGTGGGTGGAGCTGGGAAACGCCTACTGGATCACAGGGTTTTCACCACTTCATACACCTTTGTTAACCCTTAGCTCTCAGTGCCCTCAGTAGCAGAGCCAATAATTAATATCCAACAACCATGGACAAAAATCATCACTAAATGATTAAATACCACAATATATGACCTGAAATTCTGAAAATGACTATAATTAAACATAGGGACAACTCATGGTTCAGGGGGACTTAGATGGGCTTGTGAATCAGGAGTTCACAGGATAAACAACAATAATAAACACACAGACAAAGGGGCCAATACAGACCATTCAAGAACTAAGTGGTAAGATTTATGTCAAGTAAGAGTTCATAGGGGATCAGCTGATAAAAAGCCCATGTTATAGCTTCCGGGGGTGGAGAGTCTGAATGACAGTTCACAGAAAGGGGGATTGACAGGGAGTGGACTTGGTCTTTTCTGCACCGGTACCTGCTGTGGAGGAAGGAGTGAGGTGGGAAAAACTTCAGCCCCTCCTCTAATGGGGTGTTAAGACCCCTGCAGGTGATGCTCATGTAGGGTAACCAGAGGCCCCGAATTGAATGGTGATTTATTGTTCTAATAATGTACAAGATTCTTGGGTTTTAAGGAATGCTGGACAGGAATGCACCTTAACTCATGGCAGCCCACAGATCACGGGGTGGGGGGTGATGGGCAGGAGTGAATGATATGGGCACAGAATGGTGCAAGTGAAATTGGCTAAATTGTTTTTGATAATATATCATGTACATTTCTCCCCTGTGGGAAATTGTACTACAGTGAATGTACTACTTTAACACACTGTGCATACCTACCTTGGAGAGTTTTGCCTCCTGATATAAACTGTGGTGACAAATATGCGTGCTTGGGTCAGATAGGAACCTGTTAGTAAAGATTATTGATCCACTAAAAATGCCTATCAACAGCCAATGTGGCTGGTAAGGAAGCCGGACTTTTCATGGAGAATGATTGTGGGTATAATATTATCCATGCTACTGTAGCCAACATGGTTCTCTTTATAGAATAGAATAATTGATGCAAGGCTTGGGAGCTTTTCAAGTTGCAGTGGACTGAGGCTTGCTTGATCTCCTTAGCTGCTTGTCTCTGCTTGGAATGTGTGGCACCAAGACTTCAGAGCTCTTCCTCAAAGTTACCTTCACAATCTTGCTGTTTGTCTCCTGATAATGGCAGAACCTCCTTTGATTGTCATGCACACCGTTGGTAGAGCAGTTTCATTGCATGAGTGATCGAATGCCAGCCTCTAAGTGTCACCTGGATTTATAAAAGCATCTGGAAGAACCATAAAAATTGCATTTAAGAGTTGAAGTGCAGAAAGTCACCTGCATGGGTGGTCAAGGGCGTTCTTAGAACCCATACATTTATTGAATGAAAGTCACAGGATTAGAGGTGGGGTTACCTCTGCAGTTGTTGGCCAGGTAGGCTGTTGAAACACTCTCTCTGCCACTTAGACTATTATCACTGCTATTTGTTACCGGAAGAAGTAAATGACAAGAAAAAAATACTGACTTTCGAACATAGAAAAATCAAACTTGGACTAGCTGGATACTTCCTTTAGAATGGCTAGTGTTCGGAGTTCCAGAAGTCACTATGCACACAACTAGGAGAAAGTCACCACAGGTCTTGTTCAGATATGGACACTATGCAAAATGCTATAAGCATTCTAAGCAATATGTGTATCTGTTGGTGCAGTATTTGCACGACTCTGGGGAGGCTAGACAATTACTTAAGGTCTGTGTCATATAAGGGAACCCCTGTTTGTTACCTTAAATCAGATTTAACATCCTGTGTCTGGGAGGTCAGAGGTTCTCACAGGGATGCCACGGATGGTTTGTGCTAACTAAATATGATGTCCTTGCTAAATTTCCCTCTATACCTCTGGGTTTAGGCCCTGTATGTTATTGCCACTATTAGCTGCAATAAAAGGAAACTGTTTTCCATGGGTGGTAGAGATTCATGAGCGAAACTGTTGTGGTATAGATATTGTTCCTGTAGTGTGTCTCAAGGTGTCCCCTGAAACCTTAAGCACCATAAACCAATAAATTTGTGGTAATCTGTTGGTGAAGCCAAAGAAAAATAAGGTTTGCTGATATCTGAGAGTCTCGTGCATTACCACTATATTTACTTATTTTTTTTCTAATTTTAGCCATGTTTTGGTTATTAATGTAGTGGAAGCTGGAATTTTCGTTTCCTTCTTTAACTTTTAGATTTCCAGTGTTTATATGTATTTTTTGTATCTTTTTGTTTGCTTGTTTATTTCTA
>PVHP010010745.1:0-46834 GCA_004024765.1 Zapus hudsonius | reverse complement strand
GAGGTGATGTCCAGCCCTCTGCTCATGCCATCGTTTTCCCTGCCAGGATGGAGTCTCCCCTTGAGTCTGTAAGCCAAATAAACCCATTCCTCCATAAGCCGCTTTTGTTTGGGTTCTTTCTGTGCAGCATCTAGAAAGCTGACCGCAACACTAAGTGAGCCACCTTCTAAAGGGGAAGCTAGGAAAGCCTCTCCTGCCCATTTCCAAAGGGCAGATGAAGTACAGACTGGAAACTTCTCCGCCACCTCCTCTCCCAGGCTGTTATCACACTCAGCATTTGGTTCCCAAAGCAAGACATCTCAAGTCTTACAGCGGACAGCTCTGGGGCCAGAGATAGAGGCTCTTGCTGTCCACTCCACCCACTCATCCAGGGCCTCTCAGCGCAGTGGTGATCAGTCAACCAGGGCAGGTACAGGCCTGAGGCACAGGGTCCTGATTGGCTGACTGAATGTCTGTTCAAAAAGAAACAGGGGAAACTGGGCGTGGAGGCACACACCTCTGTTCCTAGTACTCAGGAGGCAGAGGATCGCTGTGAGTTAGAGGCCAGCCTGGAACTACAGAGTGAGATCCAGGTCAGCCTGGGCTAGAATGAGACCCTACCTTGAAAAAACAAAAAATCAAATCAACAAAAAAAGAAAGAAAGAAACAGGGTGTGTGTGTGGGGTGTGGGGAGGAGCTGGAGAAATGGTTCAGTTGTTAAAGGCCCTGCTTACAAAGCCTGAGGGTCTAGGGTTGATTCCCCAGAAAGCCAGATGCACAAAGTCGTACATGCAGCTGGAATTCATTTGCAGTGGCAAGAGACCCTGGTGCACCCAAACTCACTTACTCTCTCTCCATTTTATGTATGTGTGTGTATGTCTCAAATAAACAAAATACAAGAAACAAAGAGGGCTGGAGAGAGTGCTCAGCGGTTAAGGCACTTGCCTCCAATGCCTAAGGCTGCAGGTTCAATTCCCCAGGTCCCACAAAAGCCAGACCCACAAGGTGGTGGCCCTGGTATTCTCTCTCTCTCTCTCTCTCTCTCTCTCTCTCTCTCTCTCTCTCTCTCTCTCTCTCTCTCTCTCTCTCCTTGAAAATGAATAAATAAAATATTAAAAAAAGAAAGAAACAGGGAGCTTGGACTTGAGGGCCCTTGTCCCCCTCTAGACCCTCAGAGAGACGGTTGTCCTCCACATACAGGGAGGTTGGGCACACAGGAGGAATGGGGGTTCTTAGGTTTCCCCCTGTGAGTGTTTTCCAGAACTCGACCATCCTATTGGGATTAGGAGTGGGAAGCTCAATGTCCCTGTTTGACCTCACAGGAGAAGCCAGGGCCAGAGGGTTCCAGATCAGAGTCCTTGCTGTGCCCCTTCCCACCAGCCAGGCCTCTGGACATCTTCCCCTCCCAGGACCATCGTGAAGGCAACAGGGGCTGATGTACACAGTGTCAGGCAGGAGACCCTGTGCGATTGTATTTTCAAATTCTTTTCTTTTTCTTTTTTTTTTTGTTTTTCGAAGTAGGGTCTCACTCTAGCCCAGGCTGACCTGGAATTCACTGTGTAGTCTCAGGGTGGTCTTGAACCCATGGTGATCCTCCTGCCTCTGCCTCCCAAGTGCTGGGATTAAAGGTGTGCGCCACCACGCCTGGCTTTTGTTATTTATTTTTAATAATGAGGGAAAAAAAACAACTAAAACTGAAGCTTCTGGAAGAACCACTTGTTCTTTCTGGTCTTATATCTCTCTTCAAACTTGACCGTGGCCTCCTGCCTGGCCTTCCTTTTCAGAGCTGGGTCTCTGAAGACATCTTTGTTGACAAGTTTTGTCCAAGGGGATATCCACAGAGTACCTTGTGGGCATAAGGTGATTATAATTATAAATTTTCCCAAGACTTGATCTTTGATCTTTTTGCAATTTTCTTCTTGTCCACGGCAGCTGTCACTTTGCACGGATAGCGGTCAATGCCAGCCACCAGAGCATGGCTGTACGGACGGTCTGAGGTGCCATCATCTATGTTCTTTAAGATGTTGGCTTTTCTTCCAGAGTAGCGTCCAGTGAGGACCAGCACCACGTTCCCAGGCTTCATGAACTTGCTGATTTCAACAGTAAGCAACAGGCACACAGCAGAGAACCCAGCTGTATTTTTTCCTACAGTGGCAGTAACTGATCTTCAAGAAGTTTTGCTGGGGCTGGGGGCATGGTGGCTCAGCAGTTAAAGGCCCTGGCTTGCAAAGCCTGAAGGCCTAGGTTTGATTCTCCAATACCCACATGAAGCCAGATGCATGAATGGCACATGCAGCTGGAGTTTGTTAGCAGTGGCAGGAGGCCCTGGGGCCCTCATATTCTCTCTCTGCCTGCCTCTCTCTCTCTCAAATAAATAAATAGATGAATAAGTTTTTCAAAAAGCTTTGCTGCATCAAGAGCCTTCTGAGCACCGTCCTTCAACCCACAACCTCTTGAACTTGAGTCTTCGGAGGGAACTTACTCAAGGTCACACAGCTAATGGAAAGCCAGACCTGCACAGAGCTATTGGCTTAAGCATGTCCCCCAAGCGCATGCTTGGCAGGGACACACCCATAGCCTAGGCTGGAACCTGTCCAGGGCCCTGTGACAGACCCTGCCATCAGCTGTCATGTGTGTGTGTGGGGAGGCGGGGGGGGGGGGCTCAAACATCTGGCTCTGCAGATAGGAGGGACCCTGAGAGGCTGCAGCTGTTCCAAAGGGAGGGGCTGTGCCTCCAGTCAGGGTGTAGGGTGTGGTTCTTTTCTGGGGGAAACTATCTCTCCCCCATTCTAGCACAACAAGAGCAAATTTTTCCCAGAAAAGAAAGGGTCCATTATGGGATGAGAGTGGAGGCCTGAAAAGACAAGGGGTGTCAGCCACAGAGAGGGAACCCCTGGGACTCCAGGGAGGGACTCTATAGGGACGGAACGGAGAAGATACAGGATGATCACCATCCTCTGTACATGGGCAGCTGCTAGGAAACAGGACCCATCAGACATGCTTCCCATGGCCTCCGTACCATCCTTTCCGATCTCCCAGCTGCAGCAACAATGTGTGGACAATGCTCTTTAAAGTGCACAGGAGGGTGTTGGGAAAAAAATCCATCTTTTTTTTTTGGTTTTTCTGAGGTAGGGTCTAGCTCCAGCCTAGGCTGACCTGTCATTCACTGTGTAGTCTCAGGGTGGCCTTGAACTCAGGGTGATCCTCCTACCTCTGCCTCAGAGAGCTGGGATTAAAGGCTGTGCCACCAGGCCAGCTGGGGATCCATCTTTAACCCTGGGGTTGCTGTCACACAGCACGAATTGCCACGGAGCCAACATATGCCCTCTGACATCATCCTCCTCCCCTGGCTTCAGGAACTGGGCACTCTGAACCCAGGAGCTTTTTGGGTGGGTCTCCTCGAGGCAGCAGAGGGGGTGACTGAGGAGTTAAGGTGGAGAGAAGGGCAGGCCTGGGCCCAGGGGAGCTATCTGCAGGCAGGTGACCTTCACTCATGCCACACTCAGTTCTGAACCCCCTCTATGGCTCCTGGAGCAGAGGTGGCCCTCCCTACACCAGTGACTTGGAGCTCAGGGTTGGGAGGACCATGGCACAGGTCCCAATTCATGCTGGGGCCAAGTCACAGATACCTAGTGGCCCCTGCAGAAGGGACCCTGCTCAAGTTAACTGGTACTCAGTGAGGAGGGAGCACAGAGACAGGGCAAGGCTGGGCATCCCCAGGAGGCCTGCCAGGGAGGTCAGCCAGGGCCAAGCCAGACTGGGAGGAAGGTTTTGGACTTCATACTGAGGCCATGGGGACCCACCTCCCTCACAGAGGTCACCACGGGGTACAGGGTGCAGTTCCTTGCCTGCCAGCTCTCCTCCCACCCTTACTATCGCCCCCATAGTTGCCCTGGACCCCAGCATGTGGGTCCTCACAGGCCAAGCCTCCCTGCCACAGACCTGCAGCAGGACAGCTTGGCCCTAAGTGGGCAGGGCAGGGGTCTGAGCTTGTGCCCGCCCCAGCCTCAAGCCACCGCCTGTCCCCTGCGGCTGACCTGCAAGTCTCACCAGCTAAGAAGAGCCGGTTCCTGGGGGGCTTCCAGACTCCCCGAGCTCTGGGCGCCTGCTGCCTGCGTGTCGGCGGGCCTGGGGAGGGTCCTCCAAGCAAGGCAGCTGGAGAGGATGCTCAGAGGCCTGTGATGGATGAAGGCTTGTGTGTTTGGGGAAACTGAGGGTCAGAGATTGCCAGCTCGTGTCTCTGCAGGGGAAGATGGCCAGACTTCAGCCTTGGGCCTTCTCCCATCACAGCTCTGTCAATGACCCTTAGCGAGCACCCAGGACGGATTTCAGCACCCCCACCCTCCACACAGCAGATGTTGAACAAATGAATGAAGGGACAGAAACGGTCAGCTGAAGTCTCTGGGGACTCGGGAGCCATCCTGGGACAGCTCCATCCATCTGCTCACTGCCCAGTGGGACATCCATTCTGTTCCCTTGGTCTGATGTTGGAGTGACCTCTGGGTGTTTATTTCAAGCTCGGGTTCCTAAGAGTTCAAGGTAAAAAGAAAAACCTGATGAGTTAGATAGTTCTCTGTCTGAAACAAAGAAACCTATTTTCTGTTTGCATGAATTTCCACACCTTCTTTTCCGGTGTTTAACTTCAGCAGGAATTTATTTTATGGATTCCAGGTGACCTCTCACCCACTGATTTGGAGGAACTTTTCTCCAACTCTGGGTCCCTCTGATGCCATTACATGCAGGCTATGGCACGAGTTCCTGGCATGACTGAGAATGTGGGGTGGAATTTCCCAGGCCAGAGCACTCACAGACCAAAGGTGATTTCTGTCCTGGTTTCTGACTTGGCCTGAGTGGTGCTGGGAGTCAGGAGGAGCCAGTGGTGAGGTGGGCGGTGCTTTGAAAGCTTTAGAGTCCGAGCAGTTTGAATCTTGGCCCCAGCTTCCAACTGTCTAACCTTAGACAACTTGCTCTGCTTACTGAGCCCATGTTACTCGTAGAACCTCATTTTCCTGTTTGCAATGTGAGAACAAGAATGCATCTCTCGGTGTGTGGGTCGTAGTGGTGCATCCCTTTAATCTCAGCACTGGGGAGACCAAGGTAAGGAGGATCGCCATGAGTTCAAGGCCAGCCTGAAACTACATAGTAAATTCCAGGTTAGCCTGGGCTAGAGCGAGACCCCCCACATTGAAAAACAAAACAGATAAACAAATGAATTCATCTCTCAAATTATAGTGGAAGTCAACCATTCATTTAGTAATAACTCAGAGATTTTATTATTACTCTTCTTTTTTCTTTGAGATGGGATGTATGTTGTCCAGGCTAGCCTCTAATTCCTGGGCTCACGTGATCTTCTGGGGTAGCTGGGACTGCTTTTTGCCCAGCACTGGAACTCAGTGTTGGACAAGCCTGCCTTCATGGAGTTCATGTTCGACTGACGATAGATAATAAATGATAATTAAACAAGAAACAGCTGATAGGAAAAGGACTTAGCAGATGACAGGCTTCCTGCTGAGCTGGCTAGGTGTCCTCTAATTTCCGATCCTCTCTTCCTGTCCAGAATGAAGACTACATTGCCCAGGCTTACTTGAGGCCAAGTGTAGCCACGTAACTGAGTCTTGACCTAAGGAAATGCCCCTAAAGAGAGGCAGCAATTCCTGTTGGCAGGAAGACAGAGGTAATGGCTGAAGCTCAGACAGCCACATTAGATAGACTACGAGGAGAAAGCCGCTTGCTGAAGATGCCAACAGAGAGAGGAGGTCTGGAGAGATGGCTCGGCCATTAAAGACACCTGCTTGTAAAGCCTCATCACCTAGGTTTGATTCCTGCTGCAGTCAACTTTCTTGAAGCTGGCAGAAAGAACCTGGCCAAAGGCAAGCTGAGAGCCGGGCGTGGTGGCGCACAACTTTAATCCAAGTACTCAGGAGGCAGAGGTAGGAGGATCACCATGAGTTCAAGGCCACCCTGAGACTCCATAGTGAATTCCAGGTTAGCCTGGGCTAGAGTGAGACCCTACCTCGAAGAACCAAAAAAAAAAAAAAAAAAAGCAAGCTGAGTGGAGGAAGGGGTTTATTTTGGTTTACAGATTTGAGGGGAAGCTCCATCAGGGCAGGGAAAATGATGGCATGAGCAGAGGCTGGACATCACCTCCGGGCCAACATCAGGTGGACAACAGCAACATAACAGTATGCCAGACACTGGCAAGGGGAAGCTGGTATACTACCCATAGGCCCACTACCAACAACACATCTCCAACAAGGTTCCTATTCCCAGATTACTATCAGCTAGGGACCAAGCATTCAGAACACATAAATTTATGGGGGCACCTGAATCAGACCACCACAATTTCCCAGTCCACAAGTAAAGCCAGATGCACAAAGTGACACATAAATCTGGAGTTTGATTGCAGTGGCAGGAGGTCCTGGCATGTCCATTCATTTCTCTCTCTCTCTCTCTCTCTCTCTCTCTCTCTCTCTCTCTCTTGCTCTCTCTCTCAACTAAATAAATAAAAACATTTTTAAAACAGATAAAGGCTGGAAAGACTGCTCAGTGGTTAAGGCGCTTGCCAGCAAAGCCTAAGGACTTGGGTTTGATTCCCAGTACCCATGTAAAGCGCAAAGTGGAGAATGCATCTGGAATTTGTTTGCAGCAACTGGAGGCCCTGGTGTGCCCATCCTGTCTGTCTCTCTTCTATCTCTCTCTCTCTCTGCTTGCAAATTAATAAAAATACTTTTAAAAAGATAAAAAATTGTTGACCATCATTGCATCTTAGTACTTCCTACCTCCAGCCATTTTTTAGCAGAGATAAACAGACCCCTATCTTGTTGATGCCACTAAAATTTGGGGGTTTCTCTTACAACCTATGCTGATTTTCCTTGACACAGTCACAGAATGGCTAGAGGTTCTGTCCATTGGGTGGCAAAAAGAGAGCAACGTTGATCAGAGATCAGAGGGCATTCCGGCAGGAACAGCTTCTTCATTGGGTGAGGAAGAAGGGGACAAGCAGAGGGCAGGGTCAGCCTGGGGAAGGATGTTACTTCACACTTGAGGAATTCACAGGGTGCCATGTGATGGATGTTTCTAGAAGGTCACTCTGGCTGGATAGGCAGCTCTACTGCAGGGGCCCGAATGAAACAGAAAACCAAGGTGGGAGGGGCTAGGGAGAAGGCTCAGTGGTTAAAAGCTCTTGCTTGCAAAGCCTGCTGGCCTGGGTTCAACTCTCCAACCACCCACATAAAGCTTTACACAAAGATGCATTCACCCACATAGACATATACACACATGTGCAGAGAGAGAGAGAGAGAGAGAGAGAGAGAGAGAGAGAGAGAGAGAGAGGAAGAAAGGCAGGTTGGAGACTCTTGTGGTGATCAGGGAGGGTGTGGATGCAGAATCACTCGATATGAGGTGAGGGAGGAGGAAACGAAGTGACTTGTTGGGGAGTTTGAGCAACTACTGGATGAAGGGGCTGGAGGAGACCCAGGGTGCCTCCTTATTTGTGTTAAGAAATTATTAGAAGAGCTGGAGAGATGGCTCAGCGGTTAAGGTGTCTGCCTGCTAAGGAGAAGGATCCTAGTTCCATTCCCCAGTGACCACGGAAAGCCAGATGCACATGGTGGTGCGTGTGTCTGGAGTTCTTGATCCCAGCGTGCCTGCAGTGAGATGGGAGACAGACGGGGATTTCCCTCAAAGGTCACAAACAGAGCAACGAACAAGACTCTCAAGGTGGAAATCGAGGACTGACCTGAAAGTTGTCTTCTGACCTCCACGTGTGCACCATGGGATGCCCGTGCTCACACACATGACACAAACACACACCAAACAGATATGTACGTATGTGTGCATGCATATATATGTGAGCGCTCAGAGTCGGAGATGGACTCAAGGTCCTTAGGGCTTGTCCTTGGGGCAGACATGGATGATTGAGGTACAGCATGGAGAGGCCGGGGTGAGAGACAAGGACACCGGGGACTCCATGTCAGGGTGGAGCCGGGAATGCGAGCGCTGAGCCTTGAAGGTCGAAGCTTGCTTTGGTCCAGCAGGTTTGGGACTGGAAAGGAAGTGTGTCTCAGGACAAGCGAAGGGCGTGGAAAGCCCAGAAACCAGAGGTGTTCACAGAATGGCCTGTGTCCCACTCAAGAGCCCTTGAGCATCTTGGGCAGATGCTGTGTCCCCAGAGTCCCCTCCTTGAGTCAGCCAAGCCTTCCCAGGGGGGCAGGGTCACCATCTGTACAGACCCAACCTTGCTTGTTGGCCAGCCAGAAAGGTGGAAGCCTCCTCTTTCCTCTCAGCCCCATGGCCCAGCTGAGAGTACTGGCCAGGCTGGTGAGGGAACCCAGGGTTCTGGGAGAGGGGTGACCTTTCTATTCCCAGGGCCGTCCCCCTTTCCTTCCCTTCCCCTCTCATGCTCCCTCTCGGGAGCTATAGTCATGATTGCACATTCAGTGATCTATCTCTGTCCTGCTTTTGTGTCCTGCCTGACTCCTCTGGTCCCTTCGCCATCAGGACACCTTGCTCTCACTTCCCTGAAAACTTCAAGGCTCAGCTCAGATGACTCCTAGGGACATCATACACTTCCCACCCAAATTACTTGTCCCTTCACCACATTTCCTTGTCACGACACTCAGTGCTAATTGGGAGTTGCCACCATCTGTCCCAATGGAAAGGAACTCGTAAGGATAGATGATTGGAAGTCCCTGCCATCTGAGAGACAGGAGACGCTGATCCTCAGGAGCCCTCCTCCCCATTCACAGCTCTGCTCCATCTTGCATCTAGGGAGGACTGTGTTTTCAAGCTCCTGACCATCTGTCACCTTCACTTGGTCCCAACAGACTGAGAAGAAAGGAAGGATCAGAAAGAGGATGTGGTCCACGAAAGGCCATGCAGCCAGGAGGTAGGGCTTCTTGCTACAGCAGGTCTATGAAAGCCCCAGTACCCAGATTGGGGAATTTCCTTTGAATGCAAAATCCCAAGGCTCTGGGTCCGGGTCTATGAGGAGAAGCAGGAAGTTACACATTCCACGGAATGCATATGAGTCCCCAAGGCCACCCTGGACATACTCTGCTTTCTTTCCCTGGCTCCAGCAATAATACCTTGCATGGCTTACTCTAGCTGCTGATGCAAACCATGGCCTTCTTTGTCCCAAATGTGGGCCCTCACTTCTGTCCCCATGGAGTAGCTGAGGAAGTCACTCCTGTGGAGCACTGCTTGGTTGACGGCTTGGACAAAGGCAAGAATGACCCACTGGGCATCAAAGGGTGGGTATGAGAATATAAGGAGGGTCCTTCCTTAGTGGTCACAGTCGTGCCCAGATACCCACTACCAACCCTCACCCCACTGCTGCAAGGGACAGCTCACCAAACCACCATTAAGCCCACGTCTTGTTTGGCCAGGCAGAAGGCCAGGTTTGAGCCAAGTGGCTTCACTAGCCCAGAAGTGAGAAGGGACTGGGCAGGGCAGATCACACCTTTAATCTAAGCACTCAATAGGCTGAGGTAGGAGGATCCTGGTGAATTCCACACCAGCCAGGGCTACAAAGTTCCAAGTCAGCCTGAGCTAGAGTAAGACCCTGCCTGAAAAAAAAAAAAGTGAAAACTGGAAAATGGGCCAGAAATATAGCTCAGCTGGTAGCATGCTTAGCTAGGATGCAGGAAGCCTTGGATTCCATCCCAAGTAGCACATAAACTGAGTGCACTTAAGAGGTGGAAGGAGGAGACTCAGAAGTTCAAGGCCATACTTGTCCACATAACAAGTTCAAAGCCAGCCTAGGGGACTGGTGATGGCTCAGCAGTTAAGGTGCTTACCTGCGAAGCCTAACAACCTGGGATCAGTTCCCCAGTACCCATGTAAAGCCAGCTGCACAGTGGCACATGGGTCTGGAGTTTGTTTGCAGTAGCTGGAGGCCCTGGAATGCCCATTCTCTCTGTCTCTGCTTGTAAGTAAATAAATATTTTAAAATATTAAAAATTAATTTTAAGCTGGACGTGGTGGCACATGCCTTTAATCCCAGCACTCAGGAGGCAGAGTTAGGAGGATCACTATGAGTTCAAGGTCACCCTGAGACTACATAGTGAATTCCAGGTCAGCATGGACTAGAGCAAGACCCTACCTCGAAAAACAAAAAAAAAAAGCAGAAAAAATTAATTTTAATATTTAATAATAATATTTTTAAATCCAGCCTTGGTTACGTAAGACCCTATCTCAAAAAAAGGAAGGAAGGTAAAGAAAGTGAAGGAAAGAGAGAGAAGAGAAAGGAAAAGAAGAAAGAACAGCGATGGTCAGTACCACTCCTGAAGGCATGAGGAGCTACAGGGGGCAATCCTGTCCCTTGGTCATTCCACTTGTGAGACACCACTTCATCTTCTGTGGCTTTACTGCTTCCTCTGCAGTGAGGGGCTTGGGAAAACTGAACATGACCTCAGAGGCAGCACAGCCCCTGCAACCCAGGCCCTCCATACGTAAGGATCCTGCCCTGGCTCAGAACCACTGTCCTTGACTCAGCACAGGCTTGTGGTGAGACCAGCTAATGGCTCAGCTCAGCGATGGCTGTCTCTGAGTTTCTATTGTTGGAGCCTGAACTAAGGAATCTCGGTAGACGAGGAAACTGAAGCTCCCAGAGCCCAAGGGCTGCCTCTGGACACGGCCAGTCATTTCAGGAGCCGAGCAGCTCAGTCAGAGCCAGGTCCACAACACCGCTCTCAATCGGGTCGAAACCCCTTCATTCCTGCCTACTATTCATATCCGTCAGTCAGGGATGGGTACCCTGACCCGCCCCCCCCCAGAAGCAGAGAAACTATCCCACTGGAGGTGTGAGGGGGAGGCGCATAGGGGCCAAGAATGTGGCTGCTCCAGCCTGGGAACCTGGGCTGGGCTGCCACAGTGGAGCCAGTGTGCCCAGACATTGGGGCTTTGTGAGATGGGACTCCGTGTGGGGACAGTTGTTTTTGTTGATCTGACATTGTTTCAGGTTGACTGTCAGTGTCTTATGCCCAGGGGTCAGCTCTCTGGAGTCAGCGGGGTCTCAGAGAGACAGCGCCTGGGACACCCTAGTCTAGAGCAAGAAAGAGAGGGGGTTACCAGAGTCCCAAAAGCATACTAGGACCCAGAGATGAGAGGGGACAAGTCACTCCTGTGACTTGGGGCCAGAGTAGAGGGCTTGGTCAGAGTGGAAGAGAGACAGAAAGAAGCAAGACAGAGATGTCCACAAACTGATGTCTTCCTGCTGCAGGGCTGTGGTCCTGAGAACCTAGTCACCAAACCTCAGTGTAGGAACGCATGCTCAGGAGACTCCTGGGGACCCAGGAGGACCTGGAGGCCTTAGGGACTGGCCAGGCTGGGTGGGGTGAGCCCGATGCACAGCTGTCCAGATGTGGGTGAGAGATAACTCTGTTTATGGGGCACCCGGTTGGAGTGGGGTGGGGGGTGGGAAGGGGCTCCAGGCCATGGGGCGGGCAGATTAGGAGGCGGGGGCATGAGTCAGGGGTTTGGGAGCTGCCCCCGGGGCGCCCGAGTACAAGCCGATGCTGTTAGAGTGGCTGGAAGCTCAGCTGATTGCAGAGGACACCAGTGGCTGCAGGACCCGAGGGACCTCAAGGCTCCTGAGCAGGTGGGCAGGGCAGGGAGGGGCTGGGGTGGTCCTGTGGCACCTGCCCTGAGGGTTTGAGCTGGTGGCCAGACTGAATCTGTGCCCATACGGCACAGCCCCCTGACCTCCAAGGGGGTGCGGGCGGGTTGGATGGGAATGTGACTGTGTGTATGTTGCTGCCGGGACACCTGTTAGGGAGGGGGTGGCAATGCCCATGCAAAGAAGCGTGTGTGGCCAGGGCAGACCTGTGCCCCTGAGCCATAGGTCCTGCTGGCTTTCTATCTGTCAGCCCCTTGTACCCCACAAACTCAGACCTTACTCGCCCAGACCCCAGTTCCCTCCAAGCATGGGGGACCCAAGCCATCCTCACACATAGGAGACCAGATGTCAGCCAGTATTGCTTCTCCATTTGGGACACTTCTAGGGATCTACCTGAGGGGCTTGGCATGACACATAGCCCAGAGTGTGTTTGGAGAGAAAAGAGAAGCCCCCCCCCCCATACTTGAGGATTGAAAATCTGAGCTCAGGCTAATTCTAGAGGAGTTGAGGGCAAATCAGAGGAAGGGTAAGAAAGCGAGCCCGGCGGGGCTGGCAGTGGCAGGCATAATGGACCAGATGCCTGGAGTGTGCCAGTCACAGTGCTCTATGCTTTCTGTGGATGAAGTTTAGGTAACACGATGGGTCAGTGACATGGGAATCCTTGTTATCAGCCCTGTCTTCACCAAAAGGAAACGGAGGCATAGAGAGGTTAAGTCACTTGCCCAAGCCCACACAATAGATGACAGGGCTGGGATTTGAACCCAGGTCTTGAGTTTTTGTGGTTTTTTTTTTTTCCAAGACAGGGTCTCACTCTAGCCCAGGCTGACCTGGAACTGTAGTTTTAAGGCTGGCCTTGAACTCACAGTGATCTTCGTACTTCTGCCTCCCAAGTTCTGATATTAAAGGGGTGCACCACCACACCTGGTTTAAATTCTAAATCATTACCAAATAAGAACTGTTTTCTTTCCTGGGAGGCAGTTCTGCATAGTGGTTAGAAATTCATCTGGAGCCGGGTGTGGTGGCACACACCTTTAATTCCAGCACTCGGGAGGCAGAGGTAGGAGGATCGCCGTGAGTTCAAGGCCACCCTGAGATTACAGAGTGAATTCCAGGTCAGCCTGGACTAGAGCGAGACCCTACCTCGAAAAACCAAAAAAAAAAAAAAAAAGAAAGAAAGAAATTCGGCTGAAGTCACAGGCCAGGGCTTAATCCTACCTCTGATACCTACCTACTACGCCACAGAGGTAGGAAGACTTTTTTGAACCTCAGCTTTCTCAGCTGTGAAATGGGGCCACTGACATTACCTGCTTCACAGAGGGTCTGAGGATTGGGAAAGATAAGGTACCACAGTTGCTGGGGGCAGTGTGTGAGTTTGTCCCTGTCACCTGTACCCCTCTTCCTCCTGAGCCTTCCCAGCTGTGTTCCACCTCCCGAGCTCCAGATGCCTCTCTTATCTGGCCTTCCCTGGCTGGTGGCTAGTCTACCAGGTGTTTGGGGCACTTCCAACACCAGGGCAGTGTTGCCTCAGGGGCAGGGTCCCCCCCCCCCCCAAGGCTCTTATCAGTGACAGGCAGAAAGAGCAGGCACAGGGCTGACAGACAGTAATCTAGGCTTGGTGGCAGCACCCTCCTGAAGCCAGCTGGCTCCAGGCTCCTGTACTTGCCCTCCTCTCTCTGAGTTCTCATCGGGCAGACAGGTGACAGGCTTGGAGAGTCTGGGAGCTACTTCTAAGGCCATCGGGCCAGTCAGGACCAGGATCATGGCCCAAGACTCTGGATTCCCCATCTCTGTCCTACTGCCCCTGAGAGAACCGAGGCCATAACCCCAGCCCCATGGATGATCTTTTGGTAATTAAGGCTTAGATGACCTTCAGGCCGATCAGGATCTAAGGCCCAGGAGGCAGTGTGGGCAGGTCCAGAGGAGGAAGAGGAAGGCCTTGGCGAGAGGGAGTTGGAAAAAGGGCAGAGAGAAGGGAGAGGTGTGTGGTCAGGGCTGTCAAGGGCAAAGACCCCGCCAAGGGACACTCCATGGCTGTCACTTGTCACCCCCAATAATTTGGATATGGCCCTCTACCTCTCAGGACTTCATGACCACCCATTCCTCAGAAATTTCTCTGTACAATTCTTTCTAAATCCTGCCCTCTGTCCTCCACTCCTGTGCCCTGGTCACTCCTCACACCTGGGCTGGGCCTCTGGAGCCCCTCCTATGGTCACTGTGGCCCACTCCTGCTCTCTCCCCTCACATGGATCTTCAGCACCAGCAGGTTCATGCTGGAACCACAGGGGCTGTGCCTCCCCTGAGAGCAGGGAGGGCATGTTGCTCACCTCCAGCTCCTGCACTCAGCACACGGGACACATTAGAGAACCCGACCAATGCCTCTCTCGCCTCCATGCTCTGTGTCATAGTGGCTGAGAGAGGAAAGAAGTCCCCTCTATACCCCGTCTGGGGCCCACCTTACATGATCTCTGCTCCCTTTGGGCCTGTCCTCACATTTTAGGGTGGGCAGGACTTCAAGTGGGGACACGCCAGCTGGGTCCTGGAGCCATTCTGATTCCCTAGATCTTGAGCACCAAGTCTGAAATGCTAAGTCATGATGACTGAGCACCTCTATGTGGCCACCCCTCTGTTGCTTGTGAGGACTTCATGTGGACTGAGGTGTTCAGGGGCTTCGCACTTGAGTGCCTTCCTTTCCAGAGGATGTGTCAGATGATATACACATGAATTAGACAAGAAACCTCAACAGGGAGGGTTAGGGATGAAGTTCAGTTGGTAAAGTGTTTGCCTAACATGCATTTGAAACCCCAGTACCACATAAACCATGCTTGATGGCACATGCTGTAATCTCTGTCTCAAAAGAAAGAAAAGAGAGGAGAGGAGAGAAGAAAAGAAAGGAGAGGAGGGGAAGGGAGGGGAGAAGAGAGGAGAGGAGAAGAGAGGAGAGGAGAAGAGAGGAGAGGAGAGAAGCAAAAGAAACCCCAACATGCCCAATTGGGTCAGAGCATACCAGGGTTGCCAGAGAGGGCCTTGAAGGGGTGACATTGGCAGTGGGATGAGTGAAGTACTGAGGTGTTGGCCAAAGGTGCACCTAGGAGTTGACATTGGATATGCAAAGGCCCCGGAGCAGAAGAGAGCTTAGTATGTTCTCGGAACTGCAGAGGCCAACAGGCTAGCCAGAGATGCAGGTCCAAGATGGAGAAGACATGGCTGGGAGATGGTTCACCAGTTAAAGGCACTTACTTGCAAAGCTTTCAATTTCCCAGCACCCTTGTAAAGCCATATGCACAAGTGACACATGCATCTGGAGTTCATTTGCAGTGGCAGGAGGCCCTGGTGTGCCCATACTCATTCACTCTATGCCTCTCTCTCTCTCTCTTTCTTTCTCTCTCTCTCGCTCTCTGCTCACAAACAAAATAAAATAAAATAAATATTTTAAAAAGACTAAGCCAGGCGTGGTGGCGCACGCCTTTAATCCCAGCACTCAGGAGGCAGAGGTAGGAGCATTACCGTGAGTTCAAGGCCACCCTGAGACTACATAGTGAATTTCAGGTCAGCCTGGGCTAGAGGGAGACCCTACCTTGAAAAACAAAACAAAAAAGACTAAAGATCACAAAAAAAACTTACTTACTTTACAAAAAGAAACAAAAAAGACAGAGAGGTGAGAAGCTCACATCCTTCAGGATCTTCCAAGGACGCTGCAGTCCCCTACCCATTTCTAGGAATAGAGGGTATATTGTGGAGATTCTTGGGGAGCCAACCCCCCTACCACCTGAAGAGGAGATGGGCCATGCCCTGAGATTTCGCTGAGTCCTGGGGATTGGCAGGAAAGAGAGATAGGTGAGGACTCAACACCCATTGTTCACTCTTCCCCAACATGCTAAGGGGAGGTCAGCCATGCTGCCTACTTGTCCTCACACACCTACAAACCCAGCTCCTTCCCCCATGTCCATCCACACTGCCTTCTTTTGTCCCCACTGTCTCCCATCCCTGGCTCTCTTGGCACTGAGCTATATAGATCCCTGTGGAGGATCTGGAAGCCAGGATCAGGATGCCCTGGGTCTCATTCAGCCTGTCCCCCTCCTGCAGAGACCCGAGGTTCGGGTTATGCTGGGGACTCAGATCACCAGGGACAACAGGACACAGAGGACAGCACCATGGGGGATGTGCAGGTGAGTGTCTCCTGGCCCATGCAGGACTCCAGACTGGGGCTATGGGGAGCTACTCCTCATGGGGACCCTGGGAGCTGCTCGGCCCAACCTTGATTGCCTTTTTCGGTAGGAGGAAACGCTGGACATCCCAGATCAGGACAGCGAAGAAGGGCTGGCTGACATTCTAGAGCAGGACGAGTATGAAGAGCCAGGCATCCCTGTGGTGCAGGTTCAGGAGCCAGAAGGTGAGCCCCACTCCCCACCCACAGGGAGAGTGGGGACCACGACATCTCCTTCTCCACAGTTCCAGCCTTGGGGCCAGTTCTCCCCACAATCATGGTTGATTGAACGATAAACAGTGTTTTGTTTAAAATGATCACAGGAGGTGATTGTGGGGCAGGGCCAGTCACCCGGTGCCATGTCCCTTGCACACGTGAGAGCATAGCTGGGCCTGGGTGGACAAGGGCATGAACCCACCTGCCACTAATGCCAGCTTCTAGGCCAAGTTCTTGGCCAATTGTGGGACTCTCATTCTGTCTCAGGGGCTGGAGGTCCTGAGAAATGAGGAGCTTGTGGGGACCCCATGAGCAGAGATACCACCTTTCTTGGCCTGCTCAAGGTCTTGGGTGGGGAGCCTTAGGCGGGGGCCCTGTTTACTATCAACAGGACTAAATGCTGATAGTTGGATTTGAAGTTAAGAGGCCCCCCTTGGGAAATGAGGGTTGGTGTAGGGGAAATAAAAGGGGCTCACCCCACCCCCGTGTCTGCTGAGAAGCTAACAGCTGGTGGTTTGTCCAAGAAGGTGGGAAGACAAAAGGAAGCCAGGTCCCAGGTGGCAGGGGAGGGAGAGAGGCGACTCTGTTCTCTTAAACATTGTGCCTTGGAACCCTCCCCATTTTTGCTGAGGGGTCAGTCCTCTAAGACTGAGCCTCAGAGGGCCTCAATACGGCTCCAATGGGGAGTTGCAGGGCCAGGTTGGACCCACAGGTGGGCAGCCATACCCCACTTCTGTAGCAGGAGTGGGGTGGGACACCAGGATCTGAGTGGGTCTGGGTCCCTGACGCTCCCTGTGAATCGCACAGCAACACTTGATGGGTGGGGAGCAATGTCACCAGCAATGCTAACCAGCCTCCCGGATTTCAGCTCTTCCTGCTGAGTCAACAGCCACAGACTATACCCCCACTGCGCCCTCCACATCACACCGAAGCACCCACCAGGTGAGGACTCAGTGCCCCCTTCTTCTTTCTTAGGATGCTTTTGAGACCTGTTATTTACCCTGGGGACAGGATGGGGGAGGGACAATGGCGGTCAGGCTAAAGGAAAGCCCTTCGCACAGGCAGGGAAGGAGTGGGTGTCCTGGAACCTACATGGAAGGAAGGGACAGGCCTGTTAAGAGGGAGACAGACTCTTTCCAAGCTCACTGGGAAGACAGTCTGACTGCTGAGGGGCTGACCCAGGGTCCTGGGGCTTGGCTGGGCTGGATGCTAACTGGGGACACATGAAAATCAGATCCCCAGGTTGTCCCTGCACACACTAACAATCAAGTATGTCCAACCTATAGTCCAACTCAAAAAACTTGGATTTTTTTTTTTGGTACCTAAATGGCATGGTTCTTGAGTGTGAACTTTGTAGATGACATGTTACGTTAGTGTCCAAAAAGTGCACAGGCCTGTTAGGAACTAGGGCCTGGCAGTAGCTTCAGGCCTCAAGACAGGCTCAGCCACGTTCTTGGGGGCAGGAAACTGACCAAGTAGTTTCCTAAACCCCTTCAGTCGTGGCCACCAGGACCCAGTTTTCTGACCAAGTGGCTGCTCCAGGCCCCTCTTGGTCCGGAGGTTCCCATGCCCCTTCTGAAATGGGGTGAGGGCCTGCTGAGGACAGTGGGCCATGGAACTATGGGACCCTTCTGCATCTCCCCATGCTCTGAGCATGGGATCTGCCCCAAGCATCTATCCAGAGCTTCTGGGTGTCCACAAGGCCGTCAGCTCTCAGTTTCCCCGGGGGCCAGCCAGTGGCCTGATGGACTAACTCAGTCCCATGGCCTCAGGCCTACGTGGAGCTGCAGGAGCTGATGATGGACCAGAAGAATCAGGAGTTGCAGTGGGTAGAGGTGGCCCACTGGATGGGGCTGGAGGAGAACCTGCGGGAAGATGGCGTCTGGGGCCGCCCACACCTCTCTTACCTCACCTTCTGGAGCCTCCTTGAGCTGCAGCGAGTCTTTGCTAAAGGTGAACCACACTGGGCTCTCTGTGGCCCCAGCAGGGAAGACTTGCCAGGGGAGCCACACGGAGCTGCCCAGCTCACCTTCCCCCTATCTGTAGGGACTGTCCTCCTGGATCTGCAGGAGACCTCCCTGGCCGGGGTGGCCAACCAGCTGCTGGATGGCTTCATCTACGAGGAGCAGATCAGGCCGCAGGACCGAGAAGAGCTGCTCAGGGCCTTGCTACTCAAGCGCAGGTGCTGGGCCCACACCCCACACCTCACAACCCCCCTCCACAGCTCCTTCGTCCAAGATCTCCCTGCCCCTCCTTGGCTAGAAATGGACCCCCTCCAGCAGGCAGGGCTCCCTCTTTTCCTCCACCATAGCTCCCACCTCGGACATCTCACAAGAGATGACTGTGATTTTAGACTTGGAGACCACTGATCTGGAGGTGCTCTCCTGCGTCCGTTCTTTTGACCTTCCTAGACATCTCACTTAAATCCACAACCTCCTTTAAGAGGAGACTTTGAAGCCTGGGGAGAGGGCTCAATGGATAAAGCATGAGGAACTGAGTTTGGATCCCCAGAAACCATGTAAAGCCCAACACCGTAGCATTAGCTGCTGTACTCCCAGCACACCTAGGACAAGAAGGAAAGTGGAGGCAGGAGAATCCCCTGGAAACTATGGGTCAGCTAGACTGGCAAACACAGTGTGACCAATCAGAGACCCTTCCTCAAGCAAGATGGAGACAAACACCAACACCTGAGCTTGTCCCCTGACCTCCACACGTGCACTTACACATAAGAACACTCAGAGGCAGAGCTAGGAGGATCGCTGTGAGTTCGAGGCCAGCCTGAGACTACAGAGTGAATTCCAGTTCAGCCTGGGCTAGAATGAGACCCTACCTCGAAAGACCAAACAAACAAAAAAAGAGACTTTGATTTTCCTGCTATTCTAGGGTCCATTTGAGGTCTGCCCTTGGTCTCCACCACTAGTCTCTACTGTACAGTTGACTCATTCCTTGTTCTCTGAATGTCTATAGCCATGCTGAAGATCTGAAGGCCCTGGAGGGGGTGAAGCCTGCCATCTTGACCCGCTCTGGGGACCCTTCTGAGCCTCTGCTCTCCCAGCAGCCCTCACTGGAGAAAAAACTCTTTTGTGAGCAGGTGAGGCTGGGGCATGGCCAGTAGTGAGGATTAGGATCACCCAGCTCCTTCCATCCATGGTGGCCCCAGGATTCCCCTCACCACCCTCCTTTCCCACAGGGAGATGGGGGCCCAGAAGGGCAGTCATCATCTGGAATTCTTGAGAAGATCCCCCCGAATTCAGAAACTACCCTGGTGTTAGTAGGTAAGAAAACTCTTCCTCCTACATCCTGCTTTTGTCTCTGTCCCTGGGTCAGCCTGCCTTTCCATGGGTGGAGGCCCCATTCCCTCTCTTGAGGACATGCACCATGGACCTCCTTGGCCTGCCTTGACCACTTCCTGCCTCCCACAGGCAGAGCCACCTTCTTGGAGCGTCCGGTGCTGGGCTTCGTGCGGCTGGAGGAGGCCGTGAGGCTGGAGGACCTGGAGCTGCTGGAGCCTGTGCGCTTTTTCTTTGTGCTGCTGGGACCGGAGGCCCCCCACACTGACTATACTCAACTGGGCAGGGCTGCCGCCACCCTCATGACTGAAAGGGTGAGCCAAGGACAGAAGAGATCATGGTCTCCCCATAAACTGGCTGAATTCCGCAGCTCCTGGCCGGGTCTGACTTAGCCTGGTTTGCTCTGGCCTGATTGGTCTAGTCTGGTCCCCTCCATCCTGGTTCTACCTGGCTCCTGACTTGGCTGACCCAGTCTGCTGTGTGGTGTGTCTAGCCCACCAGGGTTGCTTTAGCTCCTCCTTCCCCAACCAGATTGGAGACTGTCTCCCTACAGATCTTTCTTAGAGGGCACAAAGAACCAGAAGCCCTGGCGCCCACTACAGGAGCGGATGACAGGTTTCTGAGGACTTTATTTAAGATAGAGTTTTTCTATGTAGTCTGGCTGGTCCAGAATTTATATAACCCAGACTGGCCTTGAAGTCTCAGTAATCCTCCTGTCTCCACCTCCCCGTGTGCTGGGGTTACAGCCATACTTCCCCACTCCTGGCTCACTTAGGCCGTTTGGTCTGTGATCTTGGAAACCCTGACCCTCTCTCTTCTGCTCACAGGTGTTCCGAACCAATGCCTGCCTGGCCCAGAGCCGAGGGGAGCTGTTGAACTCCCTGGAGGGCTTTCTAGACTGTAGCCTAGTGCTGCCACCCACCGATGCACCCTCTGAGCAGGCCCTGCTCAGTTTGGTGCCCGTGCAAAAGGAGCTACTCCGGAGACGCTATCTGCCCAGCCCTGCCAAGCCAGACCCCAGCTTGTACAAGAATCTAGGTACCTGTCCTGCCCTGGCCAGGGGTTTCTTCCCAGAACCTCATCCCGCTCCCAGCACAGTGCCCGCTTCCCTACCACCTGTCACTGTACCCACACTTCCCAGCTTCCCTGGTCAGCCATTCCAACAATTCTGACCATGATCCCATCCTGCACCACAGATTTGAATGGGGGCTCAGGGGTCCCCGGAGGCCCAGATGACCCTCTTCGGCGCACAGGCCGGCTCTTTGGAGGCCTGGTACGTGACATCCAGCGCCGCTATCCCTACTACTTAAGTGACATCACGGATGCGCTCAGCCCCCAGGTCCTGGCTGCGGTCATCTTCATCTACTTTGCTGCCCTGTCGCCTGCCATCACCTTTGGTGGCCTCCTGGGTCAGTGCCAATTGCCGTTCTCCTAACACTCGCCTCTGACCTCTGCCTGAGGTCTCACCTCTGACTCAATCTGACCCTCGGTACTCCTGCTTTGGCCTGTCCGTGATCCTTTTGGACTCTGGAAATAACCTCTTGGTCTTGACCCCTCTGTGACCTCTTCTCACAGGAGAAAAGACCCGGAACCTGATGGGGGTGTCAGAACTGCTTATCTCCACCGCCGTGCAGGGCATCGTCTTTGCCCTTCTGGGAGCGCAACCCCTGCTTGTGCTCGGGTTCTCGGGACCCCTGCTGGTGTTTGAGGAAGCCTTCTTTTCGGTAGCACTGTCCCAGCCCCACTCTGACCCCATCCTGGCCCACTTGCCCTGCACTGCACATGCGCGGTCTTGAGCCTGTGCTTATCTGACCCTCTGACTGCCCGCAGTTCTGTGAGAGCAACCACCTGGAGTACATCGTGGGCCGTGCGTGGGTTGGCTTCTGGCTCATCTTGCTGGTGCTGCTGGTGGTGGCCTTCGAGGGCAGCTTCCTGGTCCGATTCATCTCCCGATACACCCAGGAGATCTTTTCCTTCCTCATCTCTCTCATCTTCATCTTTGAGACTTTCTCCAAGTTGATCAAGGTGGGGACTGGAGGGATGCCAAGGGTGGGTGGACAATGTGTCATTGGGTACGTCTGTACAGGATGTGTGTGTGCTGACACCTGCTGCTTGTGTGACCCTGTGTGTGTGTGTGTGTGTGTGTGTGCTGACACCTGCTGCTTGTGTGACACATGCGTGCGTGTGTGTGCTGACACTGCTGCTTGTGAGAGTGTGTGTGTGTGTGTGCTGACACCTGCTGCTTGTGTGTGTGTGTGTGTGTGTGTGTGTGTGTGTATGCTGACACCTGCTGCTCATGACTCAGTGCTTCTGCCTTGCCTGCCTGTAGAAGAATGAATGAATGAAGAATGAATATAGCAGGCCACTTCTGTCTACATATGTCCATGATCATGGCCACATACCATGTGACTAGTGATAGTAGGGGTGAAAGACTGCCTGGTAAACCATTCCTCTCCTGCACTTGACCTCAAGAACCTAATGAGGCCCCTGTCACCTTAGCTTGCTTCCTGTCCCTAGATGCTGTTTGTGTCTGTATCTGTACTTTATATAGAAGGGTGGACTCTACAAATCTCCTGATTAATATTTATTTATGTATTTATGTTGTCACTTAGCCACATTCTAGCTCCTTTAGCACTTTGTAAAAACCTCCTTATCACTTATTCATGCTCTCTAGCCTTCTAACATCCCCCCAAGCCCTGGGGCACTGTCTACACACACATGTTCATTGCTTTCTTGACCCACCCCACCCAATCTAACTTGGTCTTTATCCCTGAAAAACAAGCCGATGAGCATGTCAGGTAGGGAAGTAGGTAGACAGATGGATTCATGTACAAATGCATGGATGGATGATGGATGGATGAATGGATGGACCAGTGCATGGGTGGATGGTAGTTTTGAGTCAATTCATCTGACAAGGTGTCTTGGTTTCTTGCTGCAGATCTTCCAGGACCACCCACTGAAGGGGCAATATGCCCCTGTTGCAAAGAAGCCCAAGCCTCAGGGTCCCCTGCCCAACACAGCCCTCTTCTCCCTTGTGCTCATGGCTGGCACCTTCTTGCTTGCCATGATGTTGCGCAAGTTCAAGAACAGCACTTACTTCCCTGGCAAGGTCAGTGCTCCCCAACACCCATCCTTGCCTGCACTGCCCTAACCCTCTCGAACCCTTGTGTTCCTAGCTTCCCCAGCGCCCCCTCCCCATTCTTAGCTCAGCTCCATAGTCCCAGTAGCAGGCCTTTGGGCTCTCTTCTGACTTGGGGCTCACTCTGCAGGCAAGCCCACCTCCACTAAGCACAGACACCCAGTAGGGAACCAAAGATGGTTCTTGGGACGGAGAGAAGTGTGGGGCCAGGGTGGAGCTGGGCCAGAGGAGGAAGGAAGCAGATATAATTGAGGTGAAGACAGGCCATTAGATGCTGATGGGTCACTTAGGAAGAGCTGAGCCCTGGGTAAATATGGGACATGAGGAAAGACAGGTGGGAGGCAGAAAGTGGGCAGCAATTGGTCATTTCATTTGCCTCCAGCTGCGTCGAGTCATTGGGGACTTCGGGGTTCCCATCTCCATCCTCATCATGGTCCTGGTGGATTCCTTCATCGAGGACACCTACACCCAGGTGACTCTTTCTCCTAGGTCTCCCCCATGACACCTTCCTCTTCATTTTCTTCCCCTACCCTTTTCTCCCCCCAAACATCTTTCCCCAACCCAAAGCCAGCTCAAGCTAGCTCTACCCCATCTCTGCCTCCCTGGAAACCTCCATTCAAAGCAGTAGGCTGGGTGAGATTGTCCTCTGTACTTCTTAGCCTAGGACAGTAAGGAAGATGTCCTTTGTGCCAGGCAGATGTAGATATGAATCTCAGCTTTGCCATCCAATAGCCACATGATGTGGGGCAAGGTTTATAACTGCTTTGATCCTGTTTCCTCATCCATAAAGTTGTGAATGAGAAGCTACATGTCAAGTGATTATGTGCAGAGTAAGTGTTCAGTACAAACGAGTCCTCAAACACCCCCAAGCCAACTCACTGGCCCAGGACTTTGTTTCCCTTGTCCTGGTGATCTTAGCATCGATCTCTTCTCACAGAAACTCTCCGTGCCTGACGGCCTCAAGGTGTCCAACGCCACAGCCCGAGGCTGGGTCATCCATCCACTGGGCCTGTATCACCATTTTCCCCTGTGGATGATGTTCGCTTCTGCTCTGCCAGCTCTGCTTGTCTTCATTCTTATATTCCTGGAGTCTCAGATCACCACGTAAGAGCCAGGATGGGGGTTGGGCCACGGAGGGTTGAGTCAGGGAAAAGGGCAAGAGACCAGCCAATGGCCCTGAGGGCCATCAGCCAGAGGACCATCAGGGGTGGGCCCTGGTTTTGTGGCCCCTGAGGTTGTATCATTTGAAGGTCATGCAAACTGGGAGCTATGAGGTTAGGAGCTGGGGAATAGAAGGAGCCTGTACAGGCAAAGTTCCCAGAAGTGGAAGCGTCAGGAGGGTGGGAGTCATCTCAAAGTGGGGCAAAAATGAAGGTACAAAGGGACCCAAGTGTGTGTGTGGGGAAGAGAGGATAGAAAAGGTTTGAGCTTACTGGACCCCCCTCCTATCCCTAGGCTGATTGTCAGCAAGCCCGAACGCAAGATGGTCAAGGGCTCCGGCTTCCACCTGGATCTGCTGCTGGTCGTGGGCATGGGTGGGGTGGCCGCTCTCTTTGGAATGCCCTGGCTCAGTGCCACCACTGTGCGTTCTGTCACCCATGCCAATGCCCTCACTGTCATGGGCAAAGTCAGTGCCCCAGGGGCTGCAGCCCAGATCCAAGAGGTCAAAGAGCAACGGATCAGTGGGCTCCTGGTCTCTGTGCTGGTGGGTAAGTGAAGCTAACCCCACCCAGAGGTTCTTCCCTTCCCACCCCTGGCCCCTGCCCTTGGGAGAGAGGTTCCCACCCCTCACGCCCTGAAGCTAGGTCCCTACCCACTGGCTGACCATCTCCCCAGCATCAGTGAGTGATTCATAGGAGGGACTCTCAAGGAAGCACAGGACACTGGAAGCCTGGGATGGGCATCTGAGCAGGCCCTGCCTCATAGCGTAGAAGTCTTCAGAATATCCCCAATAGAAGTGCAATGAATTGTAGGTCCTGACTCTGCCCTGCTGCCAGGCAGGTACACAGTTTCCCTGTCAGCACAGTTAGAGGATTTGTTAGATCCCTGAGTTCTCTTCCAGCTCAGCTGCTCTATGACTGACACCAGGTGGGCTCCACTAGGTTCTAGACCAGCTGGGTGGGTAGTGTATAACCACTGATAGAGAGATCAGGGAATTGTCCCCTTCCCTTCTTCCCTGCTTTCTTTTCTTTTCTTTTTCTTTTTTTTAAATTCTTTTCTTGAGACAGGGTTTTGCTATGTATCCCAGGCTGGCCTTCAACTCAAAATCCTCCTGTCTCAGCTTCCTAAGTGCTGATTTTGTGGTTTTGGTTCTGGGTACTGAATCCAGCACCCGTACTGAGCTGCAGACCCAGTCTCGGGGAGGTCTCTTTTGTTCTTCTGCTCTTTCTTTCTTTTTAAAATTTTTTTGGATATTTTATTTATTTATTGAGAGAGAATGGGCACACCAGGGTTTTTAGCTACTGCAAAGGAACTCCAGATTCATGTGCTGCTTTGTCATTTGGCTTCACGTGGGCACTGGGGAATCAAACCCCAGTCATTAGGCTTTGTAGGCAAGTGTCTTAACTGCTGAGCCATCTTTCCAGCCATCAGGGAGGTTCCTTAAAGGAAGCCAGATTGGTGTTACTTGCAGAAAAGTTAGGGTTGGTCCAATGGAAGGTGGTGGAGGCATTGTGGGGAGAGAAAGAAGGTGAGTTCCTCTGACCTCAGTGATGCCCCACCATGCTAAGGGAGTGTGCACAGACAGATAGGAAGGAGGTTTACTCCTTGTCTGCTGTGTGGCCTTAGGCAGGTTGTTTACCTCTCTGAGCCTATAAAGAGGACCCACAGAAAAGATCCACATGATACTTGTAGGTTCATTCTCTGTCCTGAATACAGTCCATGCCTCTGATGCTGGTCTTTGAGAATGTAACCCTCCTCACAGGTCTGTCCATCCTCATGGAGCCCATCCTGTCCCGTATCCCCCTGGCTGTGCTGTTTGGCATCTTTCTGTACATGGGGGTCACATCTCTCAGTGGCATCCAGCTCTTTGACCGCATCTTGCTCCTGGGCAAGCCACCCAAGTACCACCCGGACGTGCCCTTCGTCAAGCGGGTAACAGGGCCTTGTGGTTGCCTAGCCTGAAATGGTGGGGCAGGGGCGTGGGGTGGACAGGCGCTGACTCTGGCCTCCCCACAGGTAAGGACCTGGCGGATGCACCTGTTCACGGGCATCCAGATCATCTGCCTGGCACTGCTGTGGGTGGTGAAGTCGACGCCTGCCTCGCTGGCCCTGCCCTTTGTCCTCATCCTCACTGTGCCTCTGCGGCGCTTCCTGCTGCCGCTCATCTTCAGCAAGCTGGAGCTCCAGTGTGTGAGTGTCGGGCTGGGCTGGAGGCAGGGCCCAAGCAGGGCATCCCGGGGAGGATGGAGATATGCAGGGGGCGCGGTGAAGGGACAGAAGAGGGCCTGGGAGATGTGAGGGTGAGTATTGGAACTGGGGAGGCAGCAGAGTAGAGTAGAATGGTTAATGTCAAGGTCTAGGTCTACAGGCCTTTGTTGAAATCCTGCTTTGCTGTGTTTTAGTATATGACCTGGGGCAAGTGGCCTCATTTCTCTGTGTCTTTCCTATGCCTGGAAAAATAATGACAGGGTTGGGGAAAGCATTAAGGCACACAGGGAGGGGTGAGGAAATGGTTTTTTAAAAAAGTGTATAAAGTGCTTGTTGTGCTCAGATCCCCAGCACTCACATAAATGCCAAGTAAGGTGGTGTGCTGAGGAGGCAGAGACAGGAAATCCCTGGGGCTTGCTGGCTGAATCCAAGAGCTCTGGATGCAGGGAGAGACCTTGTCTCAAAGAATAGGGTGGAGCTGGGCTGGTGGTGCACGTCTTTAATCCCAGCACTCAGGAGGCAGAGGTAGGAAGATCACCGTGAGTTCAAGGCCAGCCTGAGACTACATAGTGAATTCCAGGTCAGCCTGGACTAGAGCGAGACCCTACCTCAAAAAACAAAAAAAAAAAAAAAAGAAAAAGAATAGGGTGGTGTTGCGGTCAGCTTTCTAGTTGCTGCGCGGAAAGAACTCAAGCAAAAGCAGCTTGTGGAGGAATTGATTTATTAGGCTTACGGACTCGAGGGGAGACTCCATTCTGGCAGGGAAAACGATGGCATGAGCAGAGGGTGGACATCACCTCTGCCACAGCACTGCAAACAGCGGCAGGAAGGTGTGCCAAACTCTGGCAAGGGGAAGCTGGTTTATAACCCCATAAACCCAACCCCCGACAACACAGCTTCATCAAGATTGTAAAATCCAAATTGCCATAAACTGAGGATCAGTTACCCAGAACACATTCATTTGTTTGTGGGGGACACCTGGATCAAACCATGACAGGTGGAAAGCCCCGTCTCAACCTCTGGCCTCTACCTGCACACACATGCACCTGCACACACATGTGCTCACGTGTGCACACACACAAGTAAGCTCACCATGTGAGCTGCTGAGCAGTTAGTCTTGGCATCTTTCGAGTCATTTAACAGTCAGCATGGGGTTGCCATGGCAAGGGAGGTTCTTGCTCATCCTCCACAAGTCCTTCCAAGACAGACTTCCAGGGGCCCCGCACCTTCTGAAAACCGCTCAAGACAACCCTATAGTCTGGGGGACAGCACAGGACTTGTCCAGACCCACTCCTAGCTCCAGCGAAGCCCTAGGAGTGCTGTTGTCTGTCCCTCATCCTCTCTCTCTCTCTCTCTCTCTCTCTCTCTCTCTCTCTCTCTCTCTCTCTCTCTCTCTCTCTCTCCTACCTTGCAGCTGGATGCCGACGATGCCAAAGCGACCTTTGATGAGGAGGAAGGTCTAGATGAATACGATGAAGTAACTATGCCTGTGTGAGGGGCAGGGCCAGGCCCCCACTCTCCCATCCTTCTATGAGAGAACACAAGTTCATGGGCATCTCATAGACTCTCGGGCTCCAAGGCTGTGGGTGGGAAAGGAGGGATGTCCAAGAAACTTCAGCCCAAAGCATAGTGGCTTTTCTGACTTGAAGTGATCAGGGAGTTTGGCCCACAGTCCCTTGTGATGCCACATTGCCATGTGGGGCTCCTGTGCTAGGTCTGAGCCCCATCTTTTCATGGTTCAGTTATGAGTATGGGAGGTGTGAGGAGGGAGTTCAAGTTCCTGCTGGCTGTGTGTCCTTGGGCAAATCTCTTGACCTCTCTGGCCTCTGAGGACCAAGGGTAAATGTGAAAAAGTGCTTTGTAATTTCTGAAAGGACCTTTCTACAGTAGTCCTCCTCCTCCTCCAAGCCTGCCTGAGGCCTCACAGCCAGAACTTGAACCTGGCCTTCTGACTTGGAGGACACAACTCTTGTTTTCCACCTGGGGTCCACTTTCCTGCTCAGAAACACCCCTTTTAACTCCTCTTGCCCCTTCTTTGTCCCAGCCCCACCATGAGACCCTCCTCTTACTGGCTTAGAGGTGTCCTAGTGAAGGTGAGAGACTGAGGCTTAGTACCTGAGTGTCTGTTCCCTCCCACCAAGTACTCATTCATTCACTCATTCATTCATTCACTTCTCAGCCACCTACTGAGGGCCTAGTGGACACAGAGGGGACTCGGTCAAGACCCTCCCTTGGGGTGGGGGTGGGATGGTGCATAGTCTGTTCTGGAATTGGCTGGGAGGAAGGGAGGGTAGGAAGGCAGGAAGAAAGGGAGGGAAGGGAAGTCTGTAATTTATTAATTCTGTATTTTCTAAGCATTTTCATTGTACTTTGGCTTTATACATGTATCCAGTCCCCATGAGAGATTCACTGTGCCCAACCCCATTCAAACCAAATCTTGGGGGGAACCCAGCCAGGTTTGGCTGATTGGAGCCTCTCTAGAACATGGGCAAAAATCTATTTTTTTACAAAACAAAAATATAAAAAGAGAGTTGAAAGTTGGAAGTGGTGAGAAATGGGAGAACTTGAGTGACAGAAAAAAAGAGGTGGCATTAGACCCCAGTGGAGGTTTGACCACATACCTCTCCATGCCACAGTTCCCTCGTCTGTGAAATGGGGCAGTGATGGTACCTACCTTTAGCGGTGTTGTAAGGCTTGACTACCAATGTAAGGAAAGCACTTGCTGGTGCAAAGCCCACCTTGGAGGTGAGCTGCTGGGATAGCTGCTCTGATGGCACGTCCCTGCCCGCTCCGGCCTGCCCTGCTCCTTGAACCTTGCCAAGGAAGATGGGAATCATGCTGCCCACTCTGCTAGCACCCTTCCCGCCATGCTTGGGGATAGGTTTTGCCAATAAACGTGTCTGTGTTGAAATGGTGCCTCGCTTGAATTCCCCTTCCCAGAGTTGGGAGCCCAGGGACTCTTGGCTGGACTAGGTGGATGGGATGTGACATGAGACCCGTGCAAGGGACGATGAGAGGGCAGGCTGACGGTGGCCCTGAGTTCAAGTATGAGGAGTGGGCTGGAAGGTACATGTATTTACTCTGTTGCAGCCTTCCTCTCTGTAGTAAGGAAGACCTCCAGGAAGAGGGGTTTCCAGGAGACCTTGCCCTTGAACTTACACTTGTGGACCCCTACCCACTGAGCTTCTTACACCAGCATCCTAGACTCAAGAAGCTGGACAGACTCTTTTTTTTTTTTTTTAAATAAGCTACATCTTTTTCCACATGTTTATTTTGTTTCTGTTTGGTTGTTTTTTTTAATACTTTATTCATTTTCAAGCAGAGAGAGAGAGAGAGAGAGAGAGAGAGAGAGAGAGAGAGAGAGAGCACTAGGGCCACCACCTTGTGGGTCTGGCTTATGTGGGTCCTGGGGAATTGAACCCGGGGCCTTAGGCCCTGGAGGCAAGTGCCTTACCCTCTGAGCCATCTCTCCAGCCCTGGACAGACTCTTTGAAGATGATCACCAAAGAACACTGAAGCCCAGAGACTGAACACAGCCCTCCAAAGCCAACGTGTCCTGGGGAAATGTACACAAACATCTGTTCATCATTGACAGACCAAAGTATGACTCTGCCAGAGCTCAATTTGAGGAACCGATGCGTTGAACAGGCTTACTTATATGGGCCAAGGGTAACCCCAAAACAGCTACGCAACTAAAGTCTCATTCCGTGTGGATGGAGGAATGACCTCCCCACATCTGCATAGAGACCCCCCTTCACTTACCCACCCACACACTACATACTGGAGCTCCTCTAGAGACCATGTGCAGCTGGAGCAGAATTACACACAGCTGCAGAGAGGCGCAGGAGGGGGTAGCCAAGTCCCAGGAGAGGCTCCTAAGTCTCCCCATCCCCTCCTTCTCTGAGCAAACATCCATAGGCCCAATCATGAGGGTGTCACACCTGCTTCTGATGAAGGCAATTCTGCTCAGTGGGCAGCGCTCTACAACACCCCCCACCCCCAAGAACAGCATCTCTTGACCAGCTTTCTACTTGCCCTTAAAGGGTTCTTACCCCTGCCTCAAGTGCTTCCAGCAGTTCTAGGAGAGTCCTGGGCCCAGAGTCACCCACCCTTGAAAGAGGGTGCTGGAAACTAGAGAGATAGCTCAGCGGTTAAGACACTTGCCTGCAAAGCCTAATGACCCAGGTTTGATTTCCCAGCACCCATGTAAAGCCAGATGCACAAAGTGGCCCATGCATCTGGAGCTTGTTTGCAGTAGCTGGAGGTCCTGATGCCCACTCCCCATCTCTTCTGTTTCTCTCTTTGCTTACAAACAAATAAATACATTTTTTCATAAAAGAAAGAGGGTTCTGGGATGCAATGCTCCCGTGTGCTCCAGCCGTCAGGGAGAGGTCAGCGCTGGGCAGGGCCTCCTGGCTTCCTTCCCTGCATCTATATTTACTAGCTGGCTACCTCAAGCTGACCCCTCCCAGGCTGGCTGGGAGCAAAAGGCCAGGCTGCTAACTCAGCCCCAGGGACCGACACCCTAGGGCCCACATCCTACTCTACTCAGGGTAGCTGTGGGTTCCCCACAGGGTTGGTCCTGTCCCCAGAGCCCACCTTGACTCCCACCACATTTCTTTCCTCACCTCCCACTTTCTAGCTCCAGTGGGTAATACCCAAAGCCTCCTGCCTGTGGTGGGCTGGCCCTGCATGCTCTCGGGCCTGGGCTTCCTGTGGGGCCTGTTGTACATCCTTCCCCTCTCCTCAGGAAGGAACCAGCTCCTCATGGCTGGACTTCAGGAACTGCCTTGATTTGCAAGAGAACTTCCTACCCTTGGGCTTAAACTGCCCTCTCCTTCCCTGTCCCTTCTTTTTCTTTCCACTTTAATTATATATATATTTTTATTTATATTATATATATAATATGTATATATTTATTTATATAATATATATACATATTATATATATGGTTTTTTCCCCCAAGGTAGGGTCTCACTCTAGCCCAGACTGACCTGGAATTCACTATGTAGTCTCAGGCTGGCCTCGAACTCATAGAAGTCCTCCTACCTCTGCCTCCCGAGTGCTGGGATTAAAGGCATGCACCACCATGCCCAGCATCATTAATTTTATTTTTTTAAAAAATATTTTTGTTCCTTGGCCTTCCGCCTCCCACACCCTCTCTTTGGCCTTCCTTCCTCTCATTCCCTCTTTTTAAAATTGATTTGATTTATTTTTTTTTTTAATATTTTGAGGGGCTAGAGAGATGGCTCAGTGATTAAGGCACTTGCCTACAAAGTCTAATGACCCAGTTCAATTCTCCAGTACCCATGTAAAACCAGATGTCCAAAGTACATGTAGCACATGTAGCTGGAGTTCATTTGCAGGGGCTAGAGGCCCTGGCACACCCATTCTCTCTCTCTCTCCTTGCAAATAAATAAATAAAAATATTTTTAAAACATTTTGACTCGCCGTGCGTGGTGGCGCACACCTTTAATCCCAGCACTCAGGAGGCAGAGGTAGGAGGATCACCATGAGTTCAAGGCCACCCTGAGACTACATAGTGAATTCCAGGTCAGCCTGGATTAGAGTGAGATGCTACCTTGAAACCCCCCCCCCAAAAAAAAAAAAAACATTTTGACTCTGGTAGTTGGCTGAAAAGAGCTACCCACCAGGCCTGGCCTGAGCCCTGAGCCGCACGAGCAGAATCATGGTGAGAGGATTCTCCACTCACACTGGCCTCACAAAGTCAAAAAGCCTGAAGAAGAGAACAGCAGGGACCAGCTGGCAGCTCCTGAGGGAGAAGGTCCTGGGGACCACCAAGTGGATCCTCAGCAGCTTCAAGCATCCTCCCCTGCCCCAACCACCAGCATCAGGAACTTCTGGAATTTTGGGGACTCCAAGGAACCAGAGCCACCCCTCAGCCACACAGGATCCAGAATAGCAGATCTCAAAAGCAGATCCGTGGACCCAACCAGCCTAGCCGAGCCCACAGCGCGACAAAGAGGGAACCAGCCTCACCTCAGCATAGGTGAGACAAGACTGAAGCCATCCCAAAAGTAACAGGGCCGTCTTACACTGGAGTAATACCTACTCCAAAGCCAGGTACCTTCCATGTCAAGGGAGGTAATGTGTTAGAGTTAGTTGATGTACTTTTGATCAGTTTTGCCTTTCTTAAACAAGCTGGGTTTTAAGAGTGAAGTTGTCACTTTTGATATCTCTTGATTTAAAGGGCCTTTTTGTCTTTTTCTTGTCTTTCTTGGGGGCAGGGTCTCACTAGGTCCCAGGCTAACCTAGAACCCAGTATAGACCAGGTCTCTCAGCCTCCCAGGTGACAGGATTAGGGGTATGAGTTAACATACACCCTTAGAAATTTTGGGAGCCTGGCGTGGTGGCGCACTCCTTTAATCCCAGCACTCGGGAGGCAGAGGTAGGAGGATCACTATGAGTTCAAGGCCACCCTGAGACTACACAGTGAATTCCAGGTCAGCCTGGACTAGAGCGAGACCCTACCTCGAAAAAACAACAAAAAAAATGTGTATACCCATATATTGATGCTACTCTTACTTTTGGCCAGAGAAACTTCTCTTTTTCAGACGGCCATGACCACCAGGATAACTCAAAAGACACCATAGTGCTGAGAAGAAGTGACAGTGGAGTGTTCAGCACGGGGACATCTCTATCACACTTCCTGAGGCTCAAGGTCTGTTGCAGAAGAAGTGGTGGAGAGATTGTAAGAGTCAAAGGAAGGGGAGGACTGCTTACAACACAAACTTCCAGACACAAACGGCCTTGATATTCATGACCTCAAATTGCCTGACACAAGACCTTCATAATAGGAGGAAAAGATGATGACATTGAAAGAAAATAGAGACTGATTGAGAGGGGGAAGAGATATGAGGGAGGGTGGACTGGAGAGGGGGAAAGTGGAGTGGGGAGGGAATTACTATGGTTTATTGTCTATAATTATAAAAGTTGTCAATAAAAAGTGTGTATATATGTGTGTGTATTTATTTGATACAGAGAGAGAGAGAGAGAGAGAGAGAGAGAAGGAAGCAGACAGAGTGAGCATGGGGGCTCCAGGGCCTCCTGCCACTGTAAAGGAACACATGCACCACTTTGTGCATCTGGCTTTACATGGGTTACTGGGGGATTGAACCTGGGCCATCAGGGTTTGCAAGCAAGTGCCTTTAGCCATTGAGCCATTTCTCCAAATCCTCTTTTTATTTTAATTTAAATTTTATTTTGGTTTTCGAGGTAGGGTCTCACTCTAGCCCAGGCTGACCTGGAATTCATTATGTAGTCTCAGGCTGGCCTCGAACTCAAACCTTTGCCTCCCAAGTGCTGGGATTAAAGGCGTGGGCCACCACACCTGGCTTCATTTTTATTTTTTTATTTTATATAAAACAGGTTATACTTTTTTATCCCTCTCCCCTGCTCCCATTACCTTGGGGGCCCTCTTGAGCAGGGTTATGGTATTCATTTTTCCTCTTTTTTTTTTTTTGGTTTCTCGAGGTAGGGTCTCACTCTAGCCCAGGCTGACCTGGAATTCAGTATGTAGTCTCAGGTTGACATTGAACTCACAGTGATCCTCCTACCTCTGCCTCCCGAGTGCTGGGATTAAAGGCGTGCGCCACCATGCCCGGCTCGGGGTTATGGTATTCGCTGTGGGGTTCTGAAGGCCTCAGTCAGTCCCCGTGAGGTAACAGGTGGGAGGGAAGAACATGTCTCAGGGTGTTCCTACCCACTCTGTGGCTCTTACAATCTTTCCGCCTCATCTTCTGCAATGATCCCTGAGCCATGGCAGACCTGCTGGCAGTCTGATTTAGTGTTGAGTTCTTTGTAGCCTCTGGATTTCTGCTTTAGTAGGTTTTAATTGATCACTGTGTCTGTCACCATTGCCCTGGAACTGGTTGTCAGGCTAACAGTATTTATTCACCACTTCCTCTGCAATTTCTCCTGGGCCCTGGCAGATGCGGTTGAGGTGGCACACCTTGTGGTGGGCAGTCAGCTGTCTTCTTGTCTTATTGATGGATCTTGGTTCTCCACCACTTTCTCCGCCATCTGTGAAATAAACCAGCTTCTCCAAACTGGAGTGAGAGGAGTTTGGGTTAAAGGGAATATGCAAAATTATTTGAGATTTTTTTTTTGTGTGTGTGTGTGTGCAAGTCCACTCTTCTCCAGAGAGCAGTGGGGGCTTCTTTATGAAGTCTGAGTTTCCTGACCATGGGATTTTGACTGGTTTCCAGTACCAGATATTTGTTCTCTTCCACAGAGCAGGCTTCATATGCAATCAGAGAACAGTTGCTTACCTACAGAGGCTGTGTGCCACTATTGCACAAGTGTGTACTTCTTGTCTGGATGGTAGATTCTGTAGTCTGCAGGGTCCCCTGCCTGTTCTACTGCTAGTGACCATTGTCCCTCAGTGGTTCTCATGGGGCTGGCTAGCCGGGAGGAAGCTAGCTTCCCTTTTGATTTTAGCATGGTATTCTGATGTCTTGTGGTGTCTTCAGCAATAGGGTGTAACCTTTTAGCTCTAACAGGTAATCAAGTGTTTTGGAAATGGCCTACATTGTTTTGGGGACCTGATGGGTCTCCCTGGCCAACAGCTCACTGTGAGGGTCAACCCAATTCTGGGTCTGGGATTTACTGGCCAGAGGTTTTGAGGTTAAGCTTTTTCTCCCTTCTGTCCAGATTGTCCCTCCTCCCCCTTTTTTGGTGGTTATATCTTACAGAATGCTAGACAGTTTCTATGGAACGTATTCATGTCTTAACATCTGTGTAATTCCCTCCCCCACCCTCCCTACTCCTCCATGCCCCCCACCCCTATATTCTGTCCAGCAACTCCTCCTCTCCTCTCTCGTTTCTTCTCTTTCCTGGGCTTACCACCATTTGCACTCATCACCAGTTGGTTCAATTAGGAACCACAAATGAGAGAGCCCATGTAACGTTGGCTTTTCTTCACCTGCATGACTTCACTTAAATGATTTTTTTCAACTCCATCCATTTTCCTGAAATAGTCATTATTTCATTTCTCCTTACTGCTGAGTAGAATTCCATTGTGTGTGTGATATATATATATATATATATATATATATATATATATATATATATATATATATATATATATATATACCACATTTTCCGCATGCATTCATCAGTTGTCTTTTTATTTATTTTTTTGGTTTTTTTAATATTTTTTATTTGTTTGCAAGCAAAGAGAGACAGAGAGAGAATGGGCACACCAGGGCCTCTAGCCACTACAAACAAACTCCAGGCGCATGCACCCCTTTTGTGCATCTGGCTTGACGTGGCACTGGAGAATCAAACTCAGGTTGTTAGGTTTTTCAGGCCTACCTAAACCGCTGAGCCATCTCTCCAGCCCTGTTTTTTGGTTTTTGAAACAAGGTCTCATATAACTCAGACTGGCCTCCAACTTGCTATGTATTTGAAAATAAACTTGAACTCTTAATCCTCCTGCCTCCACCTCCTAAATGCTGGAATTACAAGCATATACCACCCCACCTGGCTTTTCAATTTTTCAATTTTCTTGGGGTGTTTGAACTTACAACCTACTGCATGCTGGACAAATATTCTAACCCTAACCTCCAGCTCTAACCCCACCTCTGTGAATTTGGGGGCCAGGGAAAGTGGGACCCTGGCTAGAGTCCTTAGAACAAGGGTCTGAGCCCCAGGCCCAGAAGTGAAGAGTCACTCTTCTCCCTTTTAGCCAGATCCCCAGGTCATTGGTGGGCCTGAACCTGAGGGACACTTGGCCTTAGGGAAAGGGCAGAGCAGGGAAAGCCTTAGTGTGGGGGTCTCAGCCCTCTGTCCACCCATCCCACCTAAGGTACAATCTAAGAACTTGTGTCAGGCAACACGCTTTTTGGAAAGTGGAAGGGGTGACTGGAGAGGATGTGACATCCGAGCAAAGGCGGAGTGGTGGGCCATAGCCAGCCTAATTCCTCTTCTGCTTGGAATCTCAAACAGTTTAAGGAGGTGTTCGGACAAGGCCCCTGGAATACTCTGGGTGCTGGAATTAAAGATGTGCATCACCACCTAGTATTTTTGTTTTGTTTTGTTTTGGTTTGGTTTGGTTTTTCAAGGTAGAGTCTCCCTCTAGCCCAGGCTGACCTGGACTTCTCTATATAGTCTCAGGCTAGCCTCGAACTCACAGTGATCCTCCTACCTTGGCCTCCTGAGAGCTAGGATTAAAAAGCATATGCCATCACACCCAGCACCACCGAGGATTTTTAAGTGGATTCTAGGAACCTACATCCTCATGTTTAAGCACTTTGTCGACTGGGCTATCTTGCCAACCCCCTTTTATTTAGTAAATTTTACTGGGCATGGCATACACCCTTAATCCCAGCAGTCGGGGAGGCAGAGGTAGGAGGATCGATGTGAGTTCAAGGCCAGCTTGAGACTACAAAGTGAATTCCAGGTCAGCCTGGGCTAGAGCGAGACCCTACCTTGAAAAAAAAAAAAGTAATAAATGTTATTTCTTATGTGATATATTTACTTATTTTTCTGCAGTGCTGACCATAGAATGTAGGACCTCACTCACCCACGCTGGAGCTCCACCTTGAGCCCCAGCCTCCCTCCATGCTCTCCACGCTGCTGAGCAGCTCAGGCCTTTACATGTACTGACTATTATCAGGAGGTCACCACATGCGTGTGAACACAAAAAAAGTGCACAGAACTGAAAATGCTCTTAACCTAAAGCTGCTTTGCGAGGCTATCTATGAAAGCTGAGAACCTGAAAGAAATCTAAGACTCAAGGGACAGACGGCAGCTAGTCAATTAAATTACCTCCCGGGCTGGAGAGATGGCTCAGCAGTTAAGGCACTTGCCTCCAGTGCCTAAGGCCCGAGGTTCAATTCCCCAGGACCCACATGGGCCAGACCCACAAGGTGGTGGCCCTGGTGTTCTCTCTCTCTCTCTCTCTCTCTCTCTCTCTCTCTCTCTCTCTCTCTCTCTCTATCTCTATCTCTCTGCTTAAAAATAAATAAATAAGGGCTGGAGAGATTGCTCAGTGGTTAAGGCACTTGCCTCCAGTGCCTAAGGCCCCGGGTTCAATTCCCCAGGACCCACATAAGCCAGGCCCACAAGGTGGTAGCCCTGGTGCTCTCTCTCTCTCTCTCTCTTTCTCTCTCTCTCTGTATCTCTGCTTGAAAATGAATAAATAAAATAAAAATAAATAAATAAATAAATAAATAAATAAAATTTTATATATATCCTGGTGTTCTCTCTCTCTCTCTCTCTGTATCTCTCTGCTTGAAAATAAATAAATAAAATTATATATATAATTACCTCCCACAAATTACCTCCCACCGGTGAAGCACACCACTAGACAGGCCTTCAAAAGACAAAGCAGTGACGAGATGAACTTGATGCAATCCTGTGAGCTGGGCCTGTGACTCAGTGGGAGCGAGACGATCTCTGAGTTTGGTTAATGCACCTGTAAAGGAGAGGTGATGGCCCTTACCCCCCAATGTCTCTCAGGGATACGGTCGCGAGAAAATAGGAAAAAGCTGCTTCTTTTAGGCGGTTTTAGGGATTGAGACCCAGAGGGGAAGAAACAATAGCTGCCCCTCTCCATGCCATCGTTCCCTGGCAGAACTGGAACTCATGTCCGAGACTGACCCACAGCACCCCCTTCTGCCCACAGCCCCAAGCTGGCTGGCTCAGGGGTCCGCCCTCCAGTTCTGCTACCCAATCAGGTTTCCCCTCACTACCTAAATCTGACCCTATAAAGGGGTCCTTGTGCCCCTCCCCCGCCTCTTGCCCAGAGACCCTCCTGTGAGCTCCTCGGGGCCCCCCCCTTCTCTCTACGTAGAGTTGGGGGAACTTTTCTCTTAATTGTATTTACACCCTTCCTTCGGCCTCAGCTCTCACCCTCGGCCCTCAGCCTGCTCTCTCGACCCCCCTCCGCCTCTCTTTAAAAGCCTCAGGTTCAATGCCATGTGCTTCTGGCGCCATTCTAGTCTCTCTATAGAGGCCTCCATGTGCTTGTGACTTTACTCCCCAAACTTCGATCTTTCTTAAATGTGTTTTCCACTCGAGAGTGTGTTCTAGCCTTTCTTTCTAGATCCCAGTTCCTCTTAAATAAACTCAACACTGAGCCGGTCGCAGCCTTGAATCCCAGCCCTCGGGAGGCAGAGGTAGGAGGATCACTGTGAGTTGGAGGCCAGCCTGAGACTCCATAGTGAATTCCAGGTCAGCCTGGGCTAGAGTGAGACCCTACCTCGAAAAGCCAAAAAAGAAAAAGAAAAGAAAAATTGTACCAAAGAAAACGAGCTTTTTTTTTTTTTTTTTTTTTTTTTTGCCACCACGCCTAGCTATTCTTATCTTTATAAATTAATTAATTGATTTTTTTAAGCTAGGTCTCGTAATCCCAGCTACTTAGAAAGCTGAGGTAAGAGGATAACAAGTCCAAAGCCTATATAGACTGCAGTGAATTTAAGGTCACTGTGGGCAACTTAATGAGACCCTGCCTCCAAACAAAAAGTAAAAGGGGGCTGGAGAGATGGCTCAGTGGTTAAGGTACCCATGCATACACCACATATACCACACACCCAAGCAAAAGATTTTTTTAAAAAATCAAATTTTAAAGCCAGGTGTGGTGGCGCACACTTTTAATCCCAGCACTCAGGAGGCAGAGGTAGGAGGATTGTCCTGAGTTCGAGGCCACCCTGAGACTACATAGTGAATCCAGGTCAGCCTGGGCTAGAGCGAGACCCTACCTCGAAAAACCAAAAAAAAAAAAAATCAAATTTTAAGAAAATACTGGGGGCTAGAGAGATGGCTCCTTGGTTAAGGCACTTGCTGGCAAAGCCTAATGACCTGGGTCTGATTCCCAGTACCCAGGTGAAGCCAGATGCTCATAGTGGTGCAGGCGTCTGGAGCACCTTTGTAGTGGCTAGAGGCCCTGGTGTGCCCATTCTCTCTCTCTCTCTCTCTCTCTCTCTCTCTCTCTCTCTCTCTCTCTCTCTCTCTCTCTCTCTCCTTGCAAATAAATAAATAATATATCTTTAAAAAAAAGAGAGAGAGAGAATGTTAAGCAACTGGGGCCAGGCGTGGTGGCACACACCTTTAATCCCAGCACTCAGGAGGCAGAGGGAGGAGGATCACCATGGGTTTGAGGCCAGCCTGAGACTAGACAGAGAATTCCAGGTCAGCCTGAGCTAGAAGGAGGCACTACCTCAACCCACCTCCACAAAATATATATATAAAAGCAACTGGGCATGGTGGTGCATACCTATAATCCTATTGTTGGAGAGGAATAGCAGGAGAATTGCTGTAAATTCACAACCAGCCTGGTCTAAATAGTGAATTCCAGGCCAGCTAGAGATAATATAGCAAGATCTGTCTCAAAAGACAAAAAAAAAAAAAAAAAGCAAAGGGAAAGAATTTGAACTTGAAGTTGACTCAGAGGCATTAAGGAGTCACTTATAGATACTTTTCTGTTTATTGCTGTGCTGGGGATCAAAGCCAGGGCTTTGCAAATGCCAGGCAAGCACTTTACCATCGAGCTGCATCCCAGCCTTGTTGCAGGTTCTTAAGTGTGATTAAAGTGACATGATTAAAGGGATTCCCTCAGTTTTACAGCAAGGAGGCGTGTAGACACAGCATACCGGCTGCATTGGCACACTAGAGGAGTAGTGTACAAAGAATGATGGGAGCAGAGGGGCCGGGTTAGACCGGGCTCCTTGGAGGCAGAGACGGTTGATCTGTCTCCTGAGGTTTGCCTAGTGACAAGAGAAGGAAAATATCATCAGGGAATAAGGGTCTGAAAAGCAGAAACCATGGTACATGCCTATAACCCTAACATTTAGGAAGTAGAGGTAGGAAGAACATAAAATCAAAATTATCCTTGGCTATATAACAAGTTGAAGGCCAGCCTTCAACAAAACAGAGGGAGGTCATGTGCTCGAGGGGAGTAACACCTGCTGTTGTCTGGCTAAATGTATATATTATGCCCACCAAACTACTTACAAGCACTTTTTTTTTTTAATGAGGATGCCCAAATAATAATGCTAATCTCACTCTTGGCTTGAGAAGCTTCTCTTTTTCAGATGGCGGTGACCACTGGGATAACTCAAAAGACACCACAGTGCTGAGAAGAAGTGACAGTGGAGTGTTCAGCACGGGGACATCTCTATCGCACCTCCCGAGGCTCAGGGTCTGTTGTGGAAAAATGGCGGGAAGATTTTAAGAGTCAAAGGAAGGGCAGGACTGCTTACAACGCAAACTTCCAGACACAAAATGGCCTTGATATTCATGACCTCACAGTGTCTGATAATATCTACACATAATGGGAGGAAAAGATGATGACACCGAAACAAATCAGAGAGACCATTGAGAGGGGGAAGAGATATAGGGGAGCAAGGAGGGAATCATAATGGCTTATGATCTATAATTATGGATGCTATCAATAAAAAATAAAAAGTTTTTAAAAAAACATGCTGGAGAGATGGCTCAACAGCTTAGGCATTTGCTTGCAAAGCCTAACAGCCTGGGCTCCATTCCCCAGTAACCATATAAAGGCAGATGCACAAAGTAGCCTATGGGTCTGGAGTTAGAAGTGGCAGGAAGCCCTGGCTTACCTCTTCTTTCCCTCCTCTCTGTTTCTTTCTCTCTGCTTGCAAATAAGTAAATAAAAATATTTTTGTATAAAAATATTTTTAACAAACAACCACATGCCTATAATCCTAGCATTCAGGAGGCAGAGTGAGTTCCAGGCCAGCCTGAAACTATATAGTGAACTCCAGACCAGCCTGGACCCTACCACAAAAAAAAAAAAAAAAAAAAAAAAAAAAAAAAAAAAAAAAAAAAAAAAAAAAAAAAAAAAAAAAAAAAAAAGCAAAACAAAACCAAAAAAGAACAGGGCTTGAGAGATAGCTCAGTGGTTAAGGCACCAGCCTACAAAGCCTAACAACTTGGATTCAATTCCCCAGTATCCACATAAAGCCAGATACATAAAGTAATGCATGCACCTGGAGTTCGTTTTGTTTGTTGTGGCTAGAGACTCTGGTGCATACATTTATTCTCTCTCTTCCTCAGCATTCAGGAGGCAGAGGTAGGAGGATGGCTGTGAGTTTAAGGCTGGCCTGAGACTACATAGTGAATTCCAGGTGAGCCTGAGCTAGAGCAGGACCCTACCTTGAAAAAACAAAACAAAAAAAATCAACAACAAAAAGAGAGAGGGAGGGAGAGACAAAAAAAAAAAGGAAGGAAGGAAAGAAAGAAGGAAGGAAGCAAAGAAGGAAGGAGGGAAGAAAGGAAGGAAGGAACCAGAATTCATTGGAGAAACACATTGAACCTATAACCAGTGACATTTGCTCAGCAAAGTCAAATGACATCATGGAAAGCCTGCTGGGTTGGCAGACCACACGGTGACCTCAGAGAGTTGTTTCTTTCCCAGGTCCCTGGGCCAACAGCCAGATGACAGGAGGTGAGGAAGGAAGGGCTGGTGAGCAGTAGATGCAGGGTGGCGGTTGTGGGCCAGGAGCTTGGCAGGTCAGGGACAAAGAGAGTACTCAGCTGACAGCTTTCCAAGATGGACCACAAAATGCTTAGCTAACTGGGGGGACATGTTCATGGACTGCTCATTGCTTTTTCCTTTAAAGTATCATTTTCATATTCAAAAACAATATGCATTAGGAAACACTTAAAATAAAAGAACTATTTAACATAGAAAATAAGTCTCAGTAACCAGTTAATAATTTAGAGTAAAGCCGGGCGTGGTGGCACAGGCCTTTAATCCCAGCACTTGAGAGGCAGAGGTAGGAGGATCGCCATGAGTGAGTTCAAAGCTAGCCTGGACTATAAAATGAGTTCTAGGTGGAGGGATGCCTCGGCAGTTAAGGCACTTGCCTCTGGTGCCTAAGGCCCCAGGTTCAATTCCCCAGTACCCACATAAGCCAGACCCACAAGGTAGTGGCCCTGGTGTTCTCTCTCTCTCTCTCTCTCTCTCTCTCTCTCTCTCTCTCTCTCTGCTAGAAAATGAATAAATAAAATATTTTTAAAAAATTAAAGTGAGTTCTAGGTCAGCCTGGGCTAGAGTAAGACCCTACCTCGGAAAAAAAAAAAAAACAGAAAAAAAATAATTTAGAGTATAGTCTTCCAGATTCCTATGTGAACATAATCTGCATTTATTTTAATAGAACATACTTAGTTTATTTATATAGACACAGGGTCTTAGGTGACCCAGGCTGGCCTTGAATTCTTTATGTAACTGAAGAAAACCTTGAACTCCTGGTACTCCGGTCTCGGATTACAGCCATGTGCCACCATGCCCCAGTTTAGCATAATTGTGTTGTTGTTGCTGTTGTTTTCAAGACTGGGTCTCTCTCTAGCCCAGGTTGACCTGGAACTCACAACAGAGTGAGTTAGTTCTTTGAGGGGCTCAGAGGTTAAAGGCACTTGTTTGCAAAGCCTGACAGCCTGGGTTCAATTCCCCAGTAGCCACATAAAGCCAGATGCACAAAGTGGTGCATATGTCTGGAGTTTGTTTAAGGTGGCAAGAGGCCCTGGTGTGCAGAAAGGACACAGAAATTATGACCAAAAAAAAAAAAAAAAAGAAGGCATCACCACAGATCCTAAAGCTGTTAAAAAGCTAAAGAGGAGGGAAGGCTGAAGAGATAGCTCAGCAATTAAGGCACTTGCTTGCCTGCAAAGCCTGAATTCAGTTCCCCAGCACCCATGTAGAGCCAGATGCACAAAGTGGTACATGCATCTGGAGCTCATTTGCAATGGCAAAAGGCCCTGGTACTCCCATTCTCTCTTCTTTCTTTCTCTCTGCTTGCAATAAATAAATAATTTTTTTAAAAAAAAAAAAAAAGGAGGGAAGATGGCTCAGCAATTAAAGGTGCTTGCCTGCAAAGTCTGCCAGCTGAGGTTCAATTCCCCAGGCACCCATGTAAAGCCGATGAAATGAGGTGGGGGCAGGGGAAGGAACTGTCCTGAAATTCCCTTCCTCACACATGAGCAGCTATTTTCCCAGAGTTTGAGCTGTGGGGTTATATTAGAGCCATCCCAACCAGGAGGAGGGAAATAACCCAACTCCAGGCAGTGCTAGGCCTCCATAGGGGGGAAGTGAACCCGATTCCAGACCCCAATCATCCTGTCCCACCCCAGGGACATAAAGAGAAAACTCAGACAGGAACTCAGGAGGAGGGTCTGGATGAACAGAGCAGCGTTAAAGGACGCTGAAACAGACTGTTTCTTTGCCCTGTGTAAATTTACCCGTGACCAAAAATTCAGCTTGGTTGATTTTTAAGCGGAGCCAAGCCTGTAGCTTGGGTATAAGACATAAATTATTAGAAGCCATCTATATTAGCAAATGAGTGGACCAATAATTGATTTCTGAGGGTGAAATGTGGCAACGTTTAACTTGGCTGCTAATTTCAAGAGGCTCTATGCCTCCTCGACTAGAAGTGACATTATCAAAAGTGGGGAGGGCTGGAGAGATGGCTCAGTGGTTGAGGCACTTGCCTCCAGTGCCTAAGGCCCCTGGTTCAATTCCCCAGGACCCACATAAGCCACACCACAGGGTTGTGGACCTGGAGTGCTCTCTCTCTCTCTCTCTCTCTCTCTCTCTCTCTCTCTCTCTCTCTCTCTGCTTGAAAATGTATGAATAAAATATATATTTAAAAAAGTGGGGGAACCCATGTAATGGGTTCTCATAAAGGGGGTCCACAATGGAAGCCCTATTTGCCCAGGGCATTACCACACAGGAGATGACTGTCATCAAGTCCACGAGCAGAGAAGTGGGGCCTTAGGTTGTCCTGACAGTCACCTCAGCCTGGAGGACAGTTTCCTCAGGCTCCTTCGGGCCCCAAGGAGGTCGTCCTGGTCTGTGGCAGGAGCCCAGGGCTGGGCGCAGACTCACACCAGGTAGGGCCTTTAAGTTTCTTTTATACATTCAGATGTTTGAAACACTTCAGGAAACAAAAAAAAAAACGTAGAAAAATAAACAGGAATATATTCAACACTTGCAAAAAGTGGAATATATTCAGCACTTACAAAAAGTGATATGATAAAGCCGTCTTTGTAACATTAAAAAAAATTAAAACTAATGATGACAGCATGTAATTTAGTCATGGGTGACTCTGGCCTCCTTACTCCTTATGTCCCCTTCTGTTTGTTTAAATAACATGTTTTTTTTTAATATACCATGTGTCCTTTTTGGGCTAAAAACATCTTTTTTTAACTGAAAACATACATGAAAATATATGTGTAATTTTTTAAAAATATATTTTATTTATTTGAGAGAAAGAGAGAGAGAGAGAGAGAGAGAGAGAGAGAGAGAGAGAGAGAGAGAGAGAGAGAGAGAGAGAATGGGCACAGCACGAACTCCAGACACATACGCCCTCTTGTGCATCTGGCTTTATATGGGCACTGGGGAATCGAACTGGGGTCCTTCTGCATTGCAGGCAAATGCCTTAACCGCTAAGTCATCTCTTCAGCCCTATATGTGTAATTTTATCCCTTTATATTGAATGGTCTCATTTTGTTATTTTTATTAACATTATTGTTGTTATAATTTAGAAATTAAAATGAAAATCTGGGAAGCTATATTTTATAGAAAGTATAACAATTATAAATATAGATAAAATATGCTAACAGTCTTATGGTTTGTTAATAAACCCAAATTAATTAGTTAGCTAAAGAATTAAAAGCCGGGCGTGGTGGCGCGCGGAGGCAGAGGTAGGAGGATCACCATGAGTTCGAGGCCAGCCTGAGACTACAGAGTGAATTCCAGGTCAGCTTGGGCTAGAGTGAGACCCTACCTCGAAAAAAAATAAATAAATAAAAGATGACTGAGTGAAGTTACTTATGTAGATCTCCGTTTGTTTTTGAGAATCAAACAGCAAAGAGAAAGAAGTCCTTACAGTTGGAAATAATCTTTTTAAACTTTTAGGTCAGGGGCTGGAGAGATGGCTTAGCGGTTAAGGCACTTGCCTCCAGTGCCTAAGGCCCTAGGTTCAATTCCCCAGGTCCTACATAGGCCAGACCCACAGGGTGGTGGCCCTGGTGCGCGCTCTCTCTCTCTCTCTCTATCTCTCTGCTTGAAAATGAATAAATTAAATAAAAAATAAATAAAAATATTTTTTAAAAAGGTAAAATAAATAAATAAATAAAATAAATTTTAGGTCAGTTTTATATTCTTTTATTCAGTTATATTCGGTTTATAGATTTTTCCCTTGAAAGCAAGGGAAACTCTTTCAGGCCAGATTTAAAGGATCCTGACAGGCGCAAAGGTTAGAAGAAAGTAGCCATCTGTTGACATTTTGAATCCAGAATGTACCACTTTCAGAGAAGCTCTTCCATGGAGTTTCCAGTTGCTCTCTTGAGGGTGACAGTGGTTAGAATATCTGGGGCATCAGCCTTACATGATATTCCTCCCTCCCCAGAAAAGCCATGGACTATAGAAAGAAGCAAGCAAAACTATCCAACACATGTTTGAAAGGAAGACTTTTCCATTTGCTGTGGCCATGAGAGGGCTTGGGTGCCTCCCTGGGCGCAGGCAAGGTGGTGTCCTGGCTAATAACTGTCGAATGGAAAGAATAGAAGCTTGTTCCCCAGGAGGAGGACCCGGGTTGGAGAGCAGAACTTGAAGAGAGGAAGGACACTGGAGTCTCCCTTGTCCTGAACCATCTCGTGTTTTGTGTCCACCCAAACCCACAATACCAGATCCATTTTGCCATTGTCAGGAAACCAAAGATTATTACCAATTACTGTCTGTAAAGGCTCTTCAGAGATTCCTATCAACAACTGTCTTTAATGGCTTAAAGAGCTGTTCCTCTGAGGCTTGAGTCCCTGAGGATTTTAACAGGTGTCAAGTACCTTAATACATTACTTCTGTTCTGTGGATAATGACTGCCCCATGTTACACCTTTAATCCCGGCACTCGGGAGGCAGAGGTAGGAGGATCTCAGTGAGTTCAAGGCCACCCTGAGACTACATAGGGAATTCCAGGTCAGCCTGGGCTAGAGCGAGACCCTACCCCGAAGAACCAAAAATTAAAAATAAAAAATAAAGGAGTGTGCCACCACGCCAGGCTCCTCTGACTTTTTAACCCTGTATCCATAACCTCCTGATCCCAAAGGATTGAGAATCTGGTTTGCAGGTTCATCTTTCACTTACCCTCTTGGACGAGAACAGTTTCTTTCACTGCTCAGTTGGTGTCCATTATTGGTTCCACAACTCTGAGAGGGAAAAGGACCTAGTTTGGGGATAAGAACTGGTTACAAAGTCAACGCATTGTTCCTTGCTGTCACCATGACCTATGGACTCACACCAGTGACATGAGTTTCAGACAGGGGCTGTATCACTGGTTCCCCTGAGCTCTGAGGTTTCCCATTTGGAATGAGCTATGACTGGGTCCTCTGCCTTCCTAAATGGCCACTGTGAACTACGTAACCTCTCTCTCAGGTATTTTTGTCACAGTGATAAAAGTGCAATGTGGAAAGGAAGAGTAGGACTGCTTTGCCCCACCCTTGCAAATAAATAATAATGTTTTTTAAAAGGTTGTGGGATTCTTAGAGATCAATAAGGCACTTTGCATTGACATGGATATGAGCTTTTGGAGCCAGCGGTGGAATATTATGGATTAAGAAAATGTATTAGCTGGGCGTGGTGGCCCACGCCTTTAATCCCAGCACTCGGGAGGCAGAGGTAGGAGGATTGCCATGAGTTCAAGGCCACCCTGAGACCTTGTGGGTCTGGTTTATGTGGGTCCTGGGGAATTGAACCCAGGGCCTTGGGCACTGGAGACAAGTGCCTTAACCGCTGAGCCAACTCTCCAGCCCGAAAAAAATTTTTAATTAAAAAAAAAAGATGTGTTTGGATATCAAATTGACAGGAATGGGCTTGTGGTAGTTAATATTGTCAACTTCAACTGACTTGAGAAGTGCCTAGCAGATTAATAAAGCACACCTCTGGGTGTATCTGTGAGGATGCATCCAGAGAGCAAGAGGCTCTGGTATGCCCATTGTGTCTCTCACTTTTAAATAAACAAAAATTTCGTCTGG
>PVHP010010744.1:0-46649 GCA_004024765.1 Zapus hudsonius | reverse complement strand
ATGCAAACATGAAGCAGTTAATGGCTGATATGGAAACTATGAAAAAAAGACATGAATGAGATGAAGCTCACCAACACAAGCATAGACTCCAGACTGAATTTAATGGAGAGAAATATGAATGAATTCAGAAACACATTAAGTGAATTGAAGGTGAACCAACTATGGGAGGAGCTAGAAAATCAATTGATTAAATTTGATGAGGACTTAAGAAAACTTAAAAGTGATTTTCAGGAATCCCTAGCAAAAACAAAAATAGATTGGAAATTGGATCTCACCAAAGAATTGCAGACTATAAACATAATTATAGCAGAAACCAAAAATGAAATGGAGTTGTTAAAAACCACCCTTGAATCAATCAGTCCCAGAGTTGACAATCTGGAGGACAGACTCTCAGATGTTGAGGACAAGACAGAAGGAATTAATGAGGATGTCATAGGTTTCAATAAATTCAAGAAATAAAGTGAGCAAAATTTGAGGGATCTATGGGATACCATAAAGAGGCCCAATATTAGAATCATGGGGACCCCAGAGGGAGAAGAAGCCCAGGCTAAGGGCATAGGAAATATTTTCAACAGAATTATTCAAGAAAACTCCCCCTATCTAACAAGAGAAAGCCCACTCAACTTTCAAGGGGCCCAGAGGACTCCAAACAGACAGGACATGAAGAGGAATTCTCCAAGACACATTTTAATTGAGATGCCTAACATAGAAAGCAAAGAGAAAATACTCAAAGCTGCAAGCAAAAAGCAAACCATAACTTACAAAGGAATATCCATCAGACTTACCTCAGACTTCTCATTAGAAACCATGAAAGCTAGAAGGGCTTGGAATAATGCTTTTCAGGGCCTAAAGAATTATGGCTTTCAACCTAGACTACTCTACCCAGCAAAGCTATCCCTCATAATAGATGGAGAACTGAAAGTGTTCCATGAAGTAAACCAGCTCTACGACTATTTGAACACAAAGCCAAAATTACAGAAGATTCTACAGGATATATCCCACACAGAAGAAACAAGAAATCTACCTCAGCAGAGTACCAGAGATCAGGCATGGCAATCACAGTCAGTGTGCTAATAACAGCAGCACAGACAACAACCTCCATTAACCCTTCAACATGGCAGGGCTTAGAGCAAACCTCACAGTTATATCTCTGAATATAAATGGACTTAAATTCCCTATAAAAAGAAACAGACTGGCAGTGTGGATCAGAAAAATGGACCCTTCCATCTGCTGCCTTCAGGAAACTCACCTTACCTCTAAAGACAACAATCTTCTGAGAGTAAAAGGATGGAAAACAGTTTATCAGGCATGTGGAAGTAAAAAGCAAGCGGGTGTGGCCATATTAATTTCTGACAAAATAGACTATACACCAAAATCAATTAAAAAGGATAATGATGGTCACTTCTTACTCATCAAAGAAATGATCCAACAGGAAGATATCACCATCATTGACATATACTCACCAAATTTGGGTGCAATACAGTTCATGAAGGAAACCCAGCTCAAAAATAAAGCAGAAATAGACTCTAACTCCATCATAGTAGGAGACTTTAATACACCTCTATCATCTCTAGTCAGATCAAGCAAACAGAAGATCAGCAGGGACATAACAGAGCTCAATAACACCATTGACCAGATGGGGATAACAGATATTTACAGAACGTTCCACCCCAAAGACACAGAATATACATTCTTCTCAGCAGCACATGGGGCTTTTTCTAAAATTGATCACATACTAGGCCATAAATCATCCCTAAACAAATTCAGGAAGATTGACGTAGTTCCTTTCATCATATCAGACCATAATGCATTAAAGGTAGAAATTAACAATGGAATAGGATCCAGAAAATGCACAAAGTACTGGCATCTGAACAATTCACTCATAAAAAATGATTGGGTCATCCAAGAAATAAAACAGGAAATTCAAAATTTCCAAGTAGTAAATGATGATGATAACACATCTTATCAGAACTTGTGGGACACAATGAAGGCAGTCCTAAGGGGGAAGTTCATTGTGCTAAACACCTTCATATCAAAGACAAAGAGGTCTCAAATCAATCATCTAACCACCCACCTAAGATCATTGTAACAGATGGAAAAAGCTAAACCTGGGAGCTCAAGACAAAAGGAAATAATTTAAATCAGAGCTGAGATTAATGAATTGGAAATCAAGAAAACGATTAAAAAATAGATAAATCAAAGAGTTGGTTCTTTGAAAAAGTTAATAAGATTGACAAACCCCTGGGCAATCTAATCAAATGACGAACTGAGAAAGCCCAAATCAACAAAATCAGAAAGGAGAAAGGGGAGATCACAACAGATCCCGAAGACATTGGAAGTATCATCAGGTCATACTTCCAAAACCTCTACTCCGCAAAATTAGAGAACCTGGAAGAAATGGATAAGTTTTTGGACACCTACCAACTACCAAAGCTTAACCCAGAGCAGATAAAATCACTAAATAAACCTATCACATCCACAGAGATTGAATATATGTAATCAAAAACCTTCCCAAAAGGAAAAGCCCAGGACCAGATGGTTTCTCAGCTGAATTCTACCAAGCCTTGATCATAGAGCTGAAACCACTCTTTCTGAAGCTTGTTAGAAGCATAGAAAAAGAGGGAAGACTTCCAAACACCTTCTATGAAGCGACCATTGCTCTAATCCCCAAACCAGGCAAGAATGCAACAAAAAAAGAGAACTACAGACCCATATCCCTGATGGACTTAGATGCAAAAATCCTGAACAAAGTCCTAGCAAACCAGATAGAATGCTACATCAAAAATATTATCCACCCTGACCAAGTTGGCTTTATCCCAGAGATGCAGGGATGGTTCAACATACGCAAGTTGGTAAATGTAATCCACCACATTAATCGGCTCAACCACAAAAACCACATGGTTATCTCAATAGATGTGGAGAAGGCCTTTGAGAAAATTCAACACCACTTCATGTTCAAAGCTCTGGAAAGAATAGGCATAGACAGCCTATACTTCAACTTAATAAAGACAATTTATAAAACTCCTAAAGCACAAATCGTTCTCAATGGGGAATGACTCAAGGAGTTCCTACTCAATTCAGGAACAAGACAGGGGTGTCCACTCTCACCACTGCTCTTTAACATAGTACTTGAAGTTCTAGCCCAAGCCATAAAACAGGAGAAGGGTATCAAAGGGATACAAATTGGAAAGGAAGAAATTAAACTATCCCTCTTTGCAGATGACATGATCCTTTATATATCAGACCCAAAGAATAGTATCAGTAACCTCTTGAAGGTGATTAATGCCTTCAGCAATGTGACAGGATACAAAATTAACACACAAAAATCAGTAGCTTTTCTATATGCAGAAGAGAAGCAGACAGAAAAAGACATCAGAGAGACTGTCCCATTTTCTGTAGCCTCAAAGAAAATCAAATACCTTGGAATAGCACTAACCAATGTTGTAAAGGACTTATATAAGGAAAATATTGAAACACTCAAGAAGGAAATAGAGGAGAACGTGAGAAGATGGAAAAATATTGCATGCTCATGGATAGGGAGAATCAATATAGTAAAAATGGCAATCCTGCCAAAAGCGATTTACAGAGTCAATGCCATGCTGATAAAAATCCCAACCTATTTCTTCACTGACATAGAAAAAAAAATAATCTCTAAATTTATTTGGAAGGGCAAAAGACCTCGGATAGCCAAAACTATTCTAAGTAAAAAATCCTACTCAGGAGGTATCACCATGCCTGACTTCAAAACATAGTACAAAGCCGTAGTAACTAAAACAGCATGGTACTGGCATAAAAACAGACAGTCAGATCAATGGAACAGAATTGAAGACCCAGCTTTAAATGGGAATAACTTCAGTTATTTGGTGTTTGATAGGGGGGCCAACAATGTACGCTGGGCAAAGATAGCATCTTCAACAAATGGTGCTGGACGAATTGGATAAGCACGTGTAAAAAAATGAAAATAGACCCACTCCTTTCACCATGCACAAAAATCAACTCCAAATGGATCAGAGATCTCAATATAAATCCTGTAACCCTGAACACTCTGGAAGAAAAAATATGAGGAACTCTCTCTACATGAAATAGGAGTAGGGAAAAATTTCCTGAGCAAAACTCCAGCAGCCCAGGAAATGCAACAATCACTTAACAAATGGGACCTGATCAGGCTCAAAAGCTTCTGTACAGAAAACAAACCATACTCAGAGCCAATAGACCTCCATCAAACTGGGAGATGATCTTTACCACCTATAACTCAGACAAAGGCCTAATCTCCAGATCTTACAGAGAACTCAAAAACATACATAATAAAATCTCAATCGTTTCTGGCAAGGATGCAGGGAAAAAGGTGGTGGGATTGCAAACTCGTTCAACCGCTATGGAAAGCAGTGTGGAGACTCCTAGACAGAATGGACACAGAACTACCAATGGACCCAGCTATCCCTCTACTAGGCATCTACTTGCAAGATGTCACATCTCGATGCAGAAACTTTTGTACAACTATATTTACAGCAGCTCAATTCATAATACCCAAGAATTGGAATCAACCCAAATGCCCATCCATGGAGGAATGGACAGTGAAACTGTGGTAAATTTACATGATGGAATTCTACTCAGCTGAAAGGAAAAATGACATATCAAAATTTAGGAAAAAATGGTCTGACTTTGAGCAGATCTTACTAAGTGAACACTCAAAAGAACAGAGAATCGAACGCCGCATATTCTTCCTCATATGTGGTCCTTAACCAGGCTAAATGTCAACTCTACGCAGAATAGTAGAAAGAAGTAAGAGCTTATGAATGAGGGGTAAGGGATGAGGGAGGGGAACAGCTTAAGCATGAGGCTAAACCAAATTTGATTCAAAAACATAAAATCCTCAAGAGCATACTGTAACCTATTGAGCAAGTAGTGGGCATCAACTGGCAAGAGGGGCCATGAGTAGTAGGGGAGAGAGTCTAAGCCTGGTCCCAGTCACCAGTTCCTTCCCTCACTGAGCTGTTGACCAAAATGACCCATGAGGTTCCACAAACAAGACAGAATTCTGTCAAAGCCCTTGATTGCCCTCCCCAGACCTGAGGCAAAACCCTGTTTCTGAATAAACCACAGAATGCCATTGGTCAGCATCCAGAGACCCTTCAAGGTCCGGAATGGTAACCAGCCCCCAGGTGGTAATTAGTGTATTGTTGGAAGGCACTGCATAAGCTGCTAGAGGAAACTGATCAATGACAGCTGGAGTAAACAGAGACCACTGGCATGAAACACAGTCTGTGGCCATGAATAGGCTGACCATACCTCCTACTGGGAGAGAATAGTGAACCAAGAAAGGAGCACTCATGCGATGGAGGAGCCTGGGCCTGGGGGAGACAATCAACAGCTTTTAATTTTGGCCAAATATTCCACTTAGGGAGGGGGAGCCCTTGACTGGAACTGGGGATTCAGGGCGATATGCACCGGATCCCGTACTTTTGGGCTCAGAAGAAAAGATGCACTATGGGAGTGATTGACAGGGAGGCTACAAAAAATAGAGTCTAGGTAATCCAGAATTGCGTATATTTGCTAACCTATACTGATCTCACTCTCCGATGGAGATTGTGTTTGTAATTTTCAGGATGCAGCGAGAGAGCTCTGGCCCATCTAACCAACTGACAGCAGGCAGATAGCTGAGATCCTGACAAGAGATGAGCCACCACAGTGATATCATGGAGGCTCCATATGGAACCCCGCAGGGAATGACGGGATGAACAAGGGACCCACAGCCACAGCCATTCAATCAACACAGGATAAGCCAGTGAGACAGAAACCAATGATTTTTGACACAAAGACCCCTAATCTCACAACATTAAAGCAGCCTTAATACTCACCCACCATGACTCAGGGAACTGAGCAGAAGAGGGGGCGGAAAGATTGTGAGAGCTGTGGTGGTGGAGACTGTCCAGAGGCATGGCACCCCTCAGTAACAACACACTTGGGCCAGGAGAACCAGGCTGAGTACTAAGCTATCCATTGTCCCCTGCTACAAGGGCTGATCCAGACAGCCCACAGAGGAGGAAATCCAGCTGATTGAGGATGGGGAGGGGGGCAATGGGGAATTGGGGATAACAACTCATTGTTTGCCCACTAAATAATGTAACTCATTATGGACAATAAATATATATTAAAAAAATAAAAAATTAGGTCACACTGTACAGAGTTTATAGCAGGGGCCTGCGAACTATATCCTGGAAGCCTGATGCCATTTGAGTTAGGTGTCCTTCAAAGTCAGCTGTGCTCCATGTTTACAGGCTGTCTGGGGCATCGCTCACACTAAGGCAGCATGATGAATGGCAGAAATGCAATATGGCCTGCAGAGCTTAAAATCCTCAGTGGCTAATCCTGGGAAGAAAAAGTGTGTCAGCCTGTCTCTTAGCACCTTCATTTCCTCTCAATGTTATGCCAAGAAAGTCCCTTTATGATTATGTCTCAATCTGTACCTCACTCTGATCAAAAGATACATACTGAATTTTACAGATAATTTTTTTAATTAACTAGTATCCTACTAATGGGCATTATGAATGATTTTGATAAGTTAAATTTATAAATTTTAGGAAATGAAGCGGCTTTTAAACGTGGAGCCTGATAAGAAAGCACATGAAACTTGCTTTAGGAAACTCAAATGAAGTCCTGAATATTGCTGGATATTTTTTAAATTTTCTTCGAGACATCTTTCAAAGAGAGGATGGGATTCCCAAGACACCACATTACACTCTGAAGAAATGGGTTGCAAAGCATACTTCAAAATTCAGCCTTTTAGGAAGCTGGGGACAGCTTTGCATTACTTAAATTCAAATGAATTGGTGTTCTGGTGTGCGTGCATAGTGCCATCTTAAAGAAACAATGGGAATCTTAGCATTCAGTATAATGGTCAAACGTTTTGCAAAGGTCCTTGCTTCTATTAAAAAGACTTCCTTTTCCCAAATGTCTAGCCCCAATCCAAGGAGGCTCAACCTTGAGAAGTCCATTTCCAATGACAGAGTTTGTTTTACAGAGCGAGAAGGCTCAAGGACAAGGTACAGGGCAGTGACATGGCTGAGCAGGTCTCAACTGTGAAATGAAACATCCTCTCCATCCTGTTCTGTTTGGCTTCTAGGTATGCAGGGTGAATGAAATACCTTCATAGTCTAAAGTAATATGTTACATTTGATCTCCTTTGGGCTCTGTATCTCTATTTAATAACCATGGTGATCTGCTTTCTCATGGCTTAGTTCTGAGCTTAAAATGCCACCCCTTTCTGAGAGGGCTTCCTTGAACCCCTGATCCAGGGGCTCCTTTACTTTCTATCTGAGCACTTGCTGATTATAATCACACTTATTACAGTCTAAAATTATTTAATCTCCTCATTCATATGTTTATTTATTTACCCCCCCCCCAGGGCCATGAACAAGAGCCAAACCTGGCTAGTCCCTCTGGTAACCATCATAGTCGATGCAGTCTGACAGCTAATAGGGGGCTAATAAATACTTGCTACATTAAAGAATAATTACTAGAATGATGGATTTCTCTGTGTGGCCAATTAGTTCATTATTCTGGAAATCAACTATTTACATCTGAACACTGGGATCTTTATACCAAGTGATACTGTGGTTAAAAGTAAGTTGAATTTCCCCGAGTTCCCCTTTTCTCCTTAGTAGAAGGCAAACAGATAACAAAACCTAATTCATAGAATTCTTTATAGCTCAGATTTCTTTGTTTCAGAAGTTACTGTTTCTATCATGTTCTTCTTCAATTTATAAATAAGGATAGAAAAATGTCTATTTTTAATTGCATTTATATGACATAGAACTGCAATTTTTAAAGCCTTTTTATATGTATGGTCTAATTATGGAAGTTTGGTCAACTAAGAGTTTGCTAGTTATTTTCAGTGGTAGTAAGTAATAAGAAAGCCACAGAGTCCAGGTATGCTGAGGACAGTTCAGGCCAGGTGAGGTACTACCCTGAATCCTATTCAGCCTAAATTTCCAACATTCAGTTTTCCTAAGTCAGGTGTGTCTGTGTGTATGTGTGTACACACATGTACATGTGTCCTATTAGAGATTGAACCAAGGGCTTCATATATTACAGGCAAATGTTCTACCACTAAGCTGAACTTAGTGTAAATCAGCTTTATAAGGGTGAACATTAAACATAAAGGTAGAACAAATATTTTTCTATCAAGATCCACCCCAGAATGCACAACTGAAATATATTTGCTGATGTCCTGAGTGTCTGACTGAATTCTTCTTTTCAGGGAGCATAAAAATTGATCAGCTCTTGATAATTCAAGGTAAAGGGAGAATGATAATTTTCAGGCTTTTCTTTATGGCTGTCAAGTAGGAGATTAAAAACAGCCTAGTTCACATGTACACTTTATCAAGGTTTGTTATAATAGCAAAAAAATTCCAACTTTTAAACACAGTGTTACAACAAGCCTGACTGTGGTAAGGCAGGCACTGTTGTCTCCACTCTATAGAGAGGGAAAAAATGTTCAGAAAAGTTAACCGACTTGACAAAGGGCTCAAACCACACACCAGGCTTAATCTGGATCTGACCCAGGCACGCCTGACTCTCAAACACCTTGTTCTTTCCATGTACACAGCTGGTCCTGACAGATGTTCTCAATGTGTCTCAGGGGGAAAATGCCCCAAAACAGGATTGGATAAACTTGAGTTTATTTCCAACTCCCTTGTGCTCCTTCAAACCCTACATTTACTAACCACAAAGGCACAACTCTTCTGCACCTACGGTTTACATAGGGAAGGAGCGAGTCAGGAGCTGATTTCTGCAAGGCAAATGGAACTTCTTAAAGAAATAGGGTGTGTGCAGAGGCCAAGAAAGAAATGCTGCAACTTAAGGATCAGATGGTGTAAAAGTTGTGGATTGCATGAAAATCAATCCAGAACATTACCAATAAGAAAGAATTGAATGCTTATTTTATAAATGTTTCATAGTTGTCTTGGCATGGTAAGAGGTTGCTTTGATATCAATTGATACCATTCAGTGAAAAGTTTACAGAAGGAGCTCTGCTGGTTGATACTTTAATTCCCACACCACTCCTGAGTGGTAAAATGAGGCAGATGGACCTCACAGAGAGAGGATCTCAAGGCTAACCAGAGTGACTCAGCTCATAAATACCAGAGGAAAGATTCACACGAGTCTAACAATTGGAAGCTTGTCCTCTTATCAGGACAAATATTTCCAAATCTTCCCAACATGCAATGATCATAGTGAGCAGGAACCTGTCCCTGACATCTGAGTACTGGAGGAGGAAACACTGGAGAAAGCACATGACAGGGTTAAAATGAGATCGGGCCACTCGTTCTAAGAAAAGAACATAATGAGAGGTTTTGAGTGGCATGGTGAAGAAAATAGCTAACATTTGTTAACCACTTGGTATAGACATAGGTAAGACTAGTCATTATTCTTTTTAATCTTTAACAATAATTCTTGGAGGTAGAAATCATGAGGAAGAAGAGAAGGAAGAGGAGGAAGGAGAGTAGAGGAGGAAGAGGAAAAATTACAGAGGAGGAAGGGAAGGAGGAAGAAGAAGGAAAGGAAGAAGAGAGGAGGAGGAGGAGGAAGAGGAGGAGGAGGAGGAGGAGAGGAAGAAGATTCCAATCATTAATGAAAAAAAACCCAAGCTCACAAAATCATTCTGGAGCTGAATAGAGATGCAACACCTGAATCTGCCTATAGAATGTGAGAGAAAGGCAAAAAAATGAAGAAGAAGGAAGAGGAGGAGGAGGAGAAAAAGAAGTGGCGGAAGAAGATGAGGAAGAAAAATAAGGAAGGAGGAGGAAAGAGGCTGCCAACGAGGACTGAGCCTGTTGGGCATCAGCAGATGAAAGCAAGGAATGGCTCAGTTTCTGACATGATCTGAAGCACAGGGCACAGAAGATTATGGCTGTTCTTCAGGAGAAAGGTTGAGAAAGGAGATGGGTTTTTTCACAGGCTAAGATGGATGAAGGGGGCAAAGCCATGGGCAATCCACCTGCATCTTTTGCAGAATCCCCAGACATTGTAGAGAAAGTCCACCCTGCTTAAAGACACAGACACCATCCTAGTCAAAGGAGAATGTGCTTCTTTGTAAAAGCAGAAAGAAACCCGTTTATTCCTCAGTGTTTTTATTATGTTACTGTTTGTCTTCCTGCTGCCAAGAAGATATAAACCCCATTCACTGGGGAGAAACTATGCAATTGGAGAGGCTGGGCAGTTAAGCATCAGAGCGGCCATTCTCTCCTTTTTTAAAATGTGGAAACTGACTTAGAGAAGAGCAGGGACTTGCTTGTAATCACCATTTGCAAGTGGAGAATCTAAACCCAAGTTCTCACTCCCCGGGCACTGTGTTCTCCCTGGACACACAGGGCTGGGTTATCATGGTTATTGTTTACCTCGCAGAGATGACTCAAGTGAGAAAAGACTTGTTCGGGTTTGGGTTGCAGTCCACAGGAGGCTGGCTGAGTTGTCTCTGGGCTATGCTGAGGCAGAGAATCCCAGCAGGGTGGTTTAGTAAGCAGAGCTGTAGACATTAGGAAGGGGCCAAGTAGACATACAATCTCAAGCATCCCACCCCCCAAGTGACCTGCCTCCTCCAGCAAGGCCCTATATTTTAAGTTTCCACCAAGTCCCAAGATAGTGCCATCACTGGAGACCAAGTGATTAACGCATGAGCCCATGGGGAATACTTTACATCGAAATCCTAACAGGAGAGGAGAGAATGACTGGAGACACAGGCTTTGGGATGTGAGAGAATACGGAGACGGAGAATGAGGAACAAAGCCGAAACAAGGCAGGGTTTGATGAGCAAGACCCTGTGTGGGCTCCTGTACAGGAAGCTATGGAGGGAAAATGGAATTCCCCATGTCACATGTGTTGGACAGGAATACAAAAATGAGAATGAAAATATTGCCTTGCCCAGCTGCTGGCCACTGCAGTACCATCTCTTGTGGACATTTATATTTTGAAAACTAAGTACTAAATGCCACACTGTCACCTCTGCCTCTAGGAGTGTGTCACATGCTTCTCTACATCTGTCACAGATCATGCTTGAGGAGCATTAGAAGTCTTCAAATCATTCCTCGGGGCATTCTGAAGTGGCACAAAGCAAATTTCCTCCTGTGTGTATGAAGAGAACGTCAATGATACCATAAAAATCTGTAAGATACAGACTCGCTCTCCTCCTGGTTCCCTCACATCTCCTGCTCTCTGTGGGATTTCCCTTTGCCATTCCATTTTCCATTCAAAGAAATCAAAGCTCAAGTTCAGCTAGTTACGGGCAGTAAAGCCAGCAAGGGCCTTGTTGGAGAAAATTCATTTCTGAGTGCATTAAAATCTCCCCTTAAGTATTTCTTTCCTTTGGCTCCTGTTTCTAGTGTCGGTTCTTATTGTTCAGTTATTAATGCCAGGAGTGTCCAGTATTTTACATATACTGGTGATAAGTGTTAGGGTGGAGACAAAAAAATGGTCCCCACTCAAGTGAAATGGGGTGAAACTGACAGATGCATGAGGGAGACAGATTTGACCACTAGACACAGGGTGGATGGGTACTTGTTTTCAGACAATGCATACTGCTCCATGGGGGCTCAGAAAGCAGGATAATGTAGAGATGAAGGAAAATAACTCTGACATTATGAGCACTGGCTCTGGATTAAAATAGCCCCAGGTTTATGTGCTGACTTAGTTTCTATAAAAACTTGGGTGAGTGACTTAACTTGCATATCCTTTAACTGTATTCTCTGTGACACTTTCCACCTGTTAGGGGAATTCTGTGAAATAACTTGTATAAAGTGCTCAGCTCAGGGAAAAGTTGATGTTTCCAAAATGCCCACTGCTTAGGGGAGGCCTGTCGAGGCTCACCAGACTGTAATGTGCCTGGGATCCTAAAGGATAAACGCAGATGCCGTTGGATAACTGGGATTGAGGAAGAGGCCAGGTAAAGTTCATTCTGGAGAGGCAAAAAGCCACAGGAAACTACCAGGAGGTGAGGGAAGCCAGCCACAGCCTGCAGAGGGCACAGAGATAGTGCAGCTGGCAGAGATGAGGCACTAGACACTGGCTGTGAGCCTCAGAGGGGCTGCCGGGTCCCGTGCTGAGGTGGATGTTTTCCTGTGGTAATGAAAAGCCACTGAAGGGTGTCTGTGTGAACAGCCCAGGAATTATACCTCGATGCTTCAAGGAAGGACACCCCCACCAGCAATCCTCCCCACGCCAACGCCAAGGTCTCACTCAGGCTCTCGGTTATTTCCTGCCTTACACAGAGTTCGTAGCAAGCCAACCATGGGCTGAAACACATTACCATCATTCAATCTTTAATGCCACGGACCAGCTGCTGCTGAAATTATTTCTCTCTCTGAAGGAGGCATTTATGTCCCGAATACCCAGGTTTTTTTTTTCTTTTTCTTTTGCAAAGATGAAGCCAAATACTACAGGTGCCAGTTATACACGGGAGTGTGTGAAAAATCTCAAAGTTACTTTCATTAAGTATTTTATTATTAGTGAGTTTGTGTTCTTGACTTGCAAAATCAATGAATTTGAAACTATGAGGGAGGATCGACCATGTAGATCAGGGACTTGACTAGCTAGGCTTATGGGGGACCCAAAGGGTAGAAATTGTCTCCTGATCTTCCAGCTGAACCCTAAGATGAAAGTGGGGACCCGGGTGTGGTGGCAAATGTGTGCAACCCCTGCACTTCAGAGGAGACTGAGGCATGAGGACGCCAGCCTCAAGGAGAGCAAGGAAGAAGAAACAGATGAAGAAAGAGAATAATAAGTTACTGGGATTGATTTTGATAAGAGAAGGAGTTTTGACTCAGACACAGGATTTATGAACCACCAAGAGGTCAGAGATGCACCCAGTCTTAGAGAGTTTGCCTTGGAGCTTTACAGAGGGGAAAATTTAGGGAACAGAAGGAGAAAGAAGACATTTTTAAAAATCTGTCCAAGGCAATTTTAGTGCTGACTGAAATTCCTTAGAAAACCCCAAATGGCAGAGAAGAGCTGACATGGGTTTAGAAAGTTTTTAGCAAACTAAAACTATTTTGTTAAAAACATATCCTGTCCCAGAATTTCATTTCAGAAAAGCAACAACCCTCCTCATGTGGGAAATGAAAGAAAGCTGGTTCAGCATCAGCTGCACACAGGCACACAAAGTGACCTCGTGTAGTACGGTGTGTCACCATAGATGGAGGGGGGCCATGCAACGTCTATCAGTCACCGTGTGATTTCTGAAGATCAGGAGGTGAGGCCCAGACCTGGGTCCAGTCCCAGGGTCTTGCATGGATGACATTACAGTCTCCTCTGGGCTGTGACCTTGATGGAGCTATGAGATATTCGGGAACTCAAGTACTTGAAGGCAGAATTCAGTATTTCACTGCTGTAGGACTGAAGCTGTCGCCCGCTTGCTAGGTAAAGGCTTGGGCTGCTTTTAGGTCCCAGGAGATGCCTTGGGTCCTTGCCATGCAATTCCATGCCTTTCACACTCCTCTCTGGCTTTCTTGGTGTGAGAAGCTATCCCACCCAGATTTAAAAGGGCTTGTGTGACAGGTCATTCCTGCCCAGTAAGCTTGCCTTTGACTGAAAATTGACTGAGCATTAGTTTAAATTGCATCTGCAAAATTCACATGGCAATAGCAAGAGTGACTCACCATATTTACAAGCCTCTCCTTCAGAAATTATGCAGAGAGGTGACCATGTTCACAGTCATCTTAGATTCTTACTTACTATGGGGTACTTCTTCCCAAAAAGGAAATGAACACATTCAGGCCAAATTATTTTCAAAGCTCTCCTGAGAAATACTGAACTACATTTAGCATAGCTGTACTTAGAGTTTGGATATGGTTTGAAGATGTTTCCTCAAGGCTCATGTGTTCTAATTCCAGGTAGGAAGTGTGAAGAAGGTCAAAACCCTATTTATGTTGTTGAGATGGGTGGCTTTGGGGTGATTGGGATTGAATGAATTCCTCAGGGTGGCTTTGTAAGAACAGGGAAAAGACCAGAAGTGTCACACATTCATGTTCCCTGTCACTCACCATGTATGCTCCACAGGCCCTCCAGGTTCTGTCAGCAAGAAGATGAACAGTTGTTATACGAAAGTGATTTTACATAAGTAAGAAAAAGACTCCTTTTTGAGCAAAGCTACAGATGCAAAGCCAGCTCAGGGCCCTGGGCTGCCAGGGAGTGGGAAGTGATATGAATTCCAAGAAAAGAAAGGTGAGGAAAGGATGCTGGGATCCCAGGGGAGGCAGGCCCAGAAGGGATTTCCAGCTGTGATTCAGCAGAGAGCTTACTCAAGAGGGGAGACACGTCTGATGAAAATGTCAAGGTCTTTGCTGTGGGAGATAAAGGGAAAACCCTGGCTCCTCATTCCTTTCTAGTGCTTCTGTGGAACTGTAGTTTCTTGGTTTCCTTGACACATAAAAAGGAAATACTGAGTTCTGTATCAAAAACAAACCTAGAGCATACTTAGGAAAGGAAGGACCCCATACCCATGTCCACATGGTTGGATGATGGGATTGTATTCTCTTCTCTCCACTCCTCACAAGAAATAGGTGCCAACGAGATGTTCTGCCCTTCTCTCCTAGGTGCCTGGCCACAGACCGGATGCTTACCTGAAAGTTCTACAGATGACAACAGACCTAGACCCTTGCCCACCAAGAAGTGGGAAATGGACTCAACAGGGTCACTGTGCCTGGCATGGGACCTTCCATTCTAGATGTAGCCACAAGGACCAGGGGCAAAGAATTCCCAATGTTTTTGCAGCTGAGTGAATAATATCCTGCAAAAGGTCTTACCAACTTCCCCTAGCCTGTCATCACATATTCCTGACATGGCTCCAGAGGGAGGCCATTATAGTCACCACAGTGAGGCAGAATGCGGGAGAAATTGTGGAGGTTAAATGAGCTGCCTGGGGCTGCTGCATGTACTGTAGAAAGTTGAGATTAGAACTCCCCAGCGCCTCTGCCCCAGGCCTGGGCTCCACGTTAACAGAGTCTGCATTTTCTAAAACCAGAAGTTTTCCCTTTGGGGGATGGCAAGGGGATTATGTACCAGGGATAGAGAAAGTGTGATTCAGAGAGCACATTATAGGCTAGCCTGACCCGAAGCCTCTTAGGTCCATGCTAGTCTCTGAAAGCTTCACTTTCCTTACTGGGGACGGTGAGAATCAGAATAGAAGGTAGAAAGGGGAATGAGATAGCTGGTGAGTGTGGAGTTGAATGCTTCAACGCTTATAGTGAACATATGCAAAATTCTACCAGGAATGATATTTCACTTCTGCTTTCTTGCTGAAAAAGAAAAAAAAAAAGCAAGGCTGTAAAATAAGTCAGGTGCTATGAAAACTTATTCAGGTTCTCAAACAATTAAATGTATAATTACTGTATGATTCAGCTATTCCACTTCTAGGAATGCCCAGAAGAATGGGAATTGGGGACTCAGGCAGATACCTGAACACAGTGGACAAAGGTGGAGTCATCTCAAGCATCTATCATCAGATATGCAGATGAGCAAAACACGCCACATACACACAGTGGAATACTCTGTCAGAAAAAGGAATGAAATCCTCACTTTGCTAAAAAAATGAACTTTGAAAATATATTTAAGTGTGTGTGTGTGTGTGTGTGTGTGTGTGTGTGTGTGTGTGTGTGTGTGTGTGTGTGTGTGCTGGGATCTCTTGTAACTGCAAACGAGTGCCAGATGCTTACACCATGTCTTGTGTCTGGCTTTACCTGGTACTGGGGTATTGAACCCAGGCACATAGGCTTTGAAAACAACCATCTCTCCAGCCTTACAACATGAACTTTGAAGGTCATATGTTAATTAAAATAAACCAGACTCAAAAGACTCACACAGTAATTCCACGTAGAGATAAGGTGACTGAAGTGGGGCTCAATTCATGGAGGCAGAAAGTAGAATGAGGTCCACTAGGGGCTGTAGAATGAAGCCATGAGAAATTCCTGTCTGATAGGCGGGGTGGTTTAGTTTTGGATAATAAAATCCACTCTGGTAATAGATGGTGATCATTTTCACAACAACAATGTGAATTTCGTTGATACCACGGAGCTATTGATTTCTTAAAAATTTGTTTAAAAGGCAAATTTTTTTCATGTATTATTTACCAATATGAGGCAGAGCCATTTGTCCACTTGTTAACATAGCTCCAGTGCCTGGAATGAGTCTGATGGAAGTTCTCGTCATATAGTTAGTTAAGTAACAGAACTGAGTACTTCACTCTTGCAAATGTGGCTTTCTTTGGCCCAGAACCTTTCTTTGTGACAATTACCTTCTTGTTTCTTGACTGTGTTTGTAGATTGCACCTCACATGAGACAGCTCTGTACAACTGAGTGTACACAGCTCCACACAGTTCTCCCAATACTACCTAGCAATGGAGGCGATGATAAGCCACAGACCACACGTGTCATCTGGTTGAAGAAGAATGTATAGCAAGAGTACACAGTGGAGCTTTCTTTCTTTTTAATTATCCAAGGTGTTTTAAGATACGCAGAGTTTCAGTTCCACTCAGTCATAAGCATCGACTTTGGAACTTGTTAAAAACACATACTGTCTGTGTTGGATCTCCATAGTTGATTCAGTAGGTCTGCGATGTGCCCTGGAACTCAGAATCTTGTTTGCTTCAACTGCTGGAAACCTCCTCTGTAGTACTTCAAATTGACTCATGATCTTTAGGAAGTCTACCCTTCATATTGGGCGGTGTCTTGGAGATCAATAAGTGATGAGCTGAGTGATCCTGTTCCCTGAAGTGTAAGACAGCATCCCGGGTGGGTTATCCTACTCTGATACAAAGGCCCAGACACAACTCTATCATACCCAAATCTTAGCCAGGGCTGATGATTCCTTTAGGTCCACATCTATTATTTCAAATATTTACAAGTCAGAAGACTTATGACTAACACATTTTAAAACAGGAAAGTCGGAGAGGCAAGAAGACACATGCTGTCAGAGCCAGCATTGCATATTTACACCAGAACAGCTGTGGTTTTGAGGCCAGGAAACTGCAGTAATATAATAGCATCAGAAGTATTTGTGTCATTAGAAAGTTCTTTCCCAAGCAATACAGGTGGAGATTAAGACAATTTTATAACAACGTCCAATTGTTGATACCCCAACGTTTGCTCTTATTATTCTGCAATAAATTCTAAATTCTACCAGTAGCTACACATTAATTATCCTTCCAACAGTTCTCTGTGCAGATAGATGAGCCTTATAAAATATAGATTCTCTGATGTAGAATTCACTGGCACTGGAGTGCAGAGTAGATAGTCCCTCTCAAGTTGGGCAGCCCTCGAGTAGAAGAAAGTGGTGTAAAGTGGACTTTTCCTCTGAGGGTCAAAAGCACACATCCGCAGTGTCCAGTCTGGTGGACACTTAAAGGCCGGTGGATGGATGAGCAGGATCAGCCTCACTTGAGACCTTATTAAAAATGAGAATGCTGAGGCCTGCCCTATGCCTAGTGAACCAGGCATGCTGGAGAGTTGGGTTTAGAAATGTGTTTTTGTTGTTGCTTCTGTTTGTATTTGTTTTTTTTTTTCTTAGACAACTTCTCACATTATAGCTTAGGCTGGCCTAGAGCTCACTAGAGAGTCCAGCCTGGTTTCAAAGTAATTTTCTTATCTCCTGGGATTTCAAGTGTGAGCGAGCACACTTAGCTTAAATTGTGTTTTTCAGGCCCTCCAGGTGAGTTTGGTGCTTACTGTAGTTTGAGAACCATGTTACCATGTCAGCGATGTGAGAGGCCTGTGGGAGACCTCCAGAAAACATGTGGACTGAAAATAGCCATAGTCAACCATATTTTCCCCTTTGTTCCTTTACATGGACCATCTTGTACTAACTTCTACACATGTTGTGACCATAGGCTAAATATTTTGAAATAGATACATCATTGGAAAAAAAGTAAAATCGAGCCAATGAAGGATTGTGGAACTATAATGAGAAATAAGTTTTTATTATGATTATATTACATGCCCATGCCCCTGGACCATGGTGGTACGTGGGCTGGACATAACCCCTCCCTCTCCAGCATATACACTCTAGTGCTGAAGACAGAAAAGCAATGAATGTGCAGAGGAAGTGATGTGTGAAGTCTATGTGGTGTAGAAAGTAGTGAGGGCACATTAAGAGAGACAATGGATAATTCCACGTCACCTATGCCACTTGTTGGCAATCCACCATCATCCTTTTCTTGTCTCCAGAGCCTTGAAGGAGGAGAAGAACAGGCCTCCAACAGTTTTTGGATTATTCTACTGAGTCATGCTTTAAAAAAGCCTCAGGTACAAAGGCTCGGGGAAAGTCATTCATGAAGGCTGGCCAGTCCTCACAGGCCCATTGTCGCTTGAGACACCCCATCCTCTGCCCTCTGAGTCACCTCATTGTCTGAATGTACCAAGTCATGCCTTGGTTTGGTGCATCTGCTCTTTGAACTGGCAAAAGAGCATGTCCTAGCTATTGAAGACAAGAGCCTGAGGTCATACCTGGATGCCATATAGACAGGTCACAGTGCCCAGTGCAATTAGCTAATTGTGGGGAATATTGCCTGTGATCTTCACTGTCATATTCTATATTTGATAATACTGCTGGATTTATGATATGTGCCCCACAAACATTTGTTTTTGTATAACAATTCCTTTTGTCAGTCTTGTGTATGTGTGGGTGTAGACAAACTATGAAAGTTAAATAAGAGTTTAAATATATTAAAAAATATATGACAGAGCAGAGATAGCCAAAAGAACTCTGGGAAGTAAATAGAATGTTCTATTTCTGTTCTGTCCATAACAGTAGCCTCCAGCTATGGGCAACTTCCAAAAATTTGACATGAAATGTGGTTACTATGACCAAGAACCTAATGATTTCATGAATTAAAATGTAAAAATCCTTGTGGGTCTAGTGGGCACTATACTTGACAATATACCAAGAGGTTTAGACCCAGGGCAAAGGAGGTCTCTGCCATGTTTGATATATAGCCTTCAAGTTCATCCTGGGAGTTCTACAGCCAGCCAGTTGGAAGGAAAGAACATGGGCAAGTACAGGAAGGAGGATAAATTTTATGTACCAGGCATTCCACTTATTGCATCTTATTCTATTGCACAAGTGAGAACCAGCCACTTGGTGATGTCTGAAAGCCAGAACCTAGAGCCACGGTCTCAGGGTGTACACCTAGGCACCTGCCATGGGCAGTGCACATCATGGACGATGAGGGCCATGCTGTCTTAGAGAATAGACAGCTGTTTCTGCCCTACATGGCCTAAGAAGAAAGTCTGTTTTCTAAGTCTCTGCCAACTCCTCCCCTCCATCAGCCCTAGTCTTAGCCCTAACCCATTCTCTCAGACGCTCAGGCAGTTCATGCCGGTGTATTCCTGGGAACATGCCTTTATATTTTTAAATGGCTTCCTCTCAGGGAGACATATTCCGTTCACATATTCTTCATTCCAGCTTCTCTGTGTCTCTTTCCATTTGGGTCATATTTCACTGAACTTTCTCTTAGAGTCCAACTAGATGTCAATATTAATACCATTTACACTTGTATGTTAGGAGGGACAGTCACAACCCTGTCACTTCATACTGTCATGTCTCCCAGAAAACAGGTCTGCCTGTTAGACCATGGACTCTAGCTCACCAAATGAAGGAACGGCTAATAAGAGAACTTCAGGCAGGGCCTTGGGAGAGCCAGTGGGGGCAGCTCTCAAAGGCTTGCATGTCAGTCTGAAAAGCAAAAGGCAGGGTGTTACTAACTCCTGTTTCAAGCAGCCTCAGGCAAGATTCAAAGCCATTTCTCTGCAGACAGAGAGATGGAGAATAACAGATCCTTCTGCCCAGAAATCCATCTAACTGGTCTTGGTTAGGTGCTATCAAAAATCACTTCTCTCTGCTTACTTTGAAGATGTCACTTTGCTGGCAATGACTTATATACCGCTATGGGGAGGACTCTGCAATTCTGGCCAGCTTCTTATGCTTTTCAGACTTGTCTCTATGTAGACTGAGGTGCTCAGAGGCAGGTACATCCATCCTCTCATCTTGTAAAGGACCACGTCCCACACGTACCACACCTGTAGTGGTCTGTCTAAACCTATGGCAAACTGCTCAGTTTGGTCAGGACCCATGAATGTATTTTGACCAAACTAAACTCTAGACCTCACTGTGTGACCTGAGAGAAATCACTTTCCCTCTGTGAACCATGTATTTACTTTCTATGTCTGAGTTAGGAAAATAAAGTCTGTGAGCAGCAAGGAGTTTGGGGTGATTTATACACAGTTTACAAACTAGGATCGCTTGTTATATTGTGTTATGAAAAAAACAAAGAACACATGATTGAAACTATACATGGACCTCAAAGACACACATGTTTACAATCTGGTTCTTCACAGGAAACATTTGCTGTTCCTGTGATCAAATGAAGGCAATAAATAAGAGGGAAAAAAGATGTCTTTTTCTTTCCAAACTTCTCCCTCCCCAGAGTTTATTAGAGTCATATTTCTAAAGGAGACTTCAAGGGGATTCCAGCCACTATACTGGTTATAGAATTTAGAGTCTAACCTGCACAGGTTGATGCTGGGATGGGAACTCCACCAACAGCCTTTCCTCCTAGGTAGTCTCCCCTCCTGCAAGCCACTTAATCTCTTGGATACACAGTTTGAAAGCCACAGACTAATGCACGAGGAATTGGGAAGCATCTCTCCCTTAATCTGTAGTTATGCTGGGGAACAAACACAGCTACTACCATTGAGCACAAGCACAGTGTCTGTTTCTGGGAGACCATGGGGTGGAGTGGTTAACCCCTCCCTTGGGAGTTAGAAGCCTCCTGCTGAGTCCTGGCTTTCTCTACTTACGCCTGTAGACATTGGTAAGTTATTTAGCGTAATGGTCGGTCTTCATATAAACTTGACTAGATTTCTCGTCATCATGGAAACATACTTCTGGGTGTGTCTGGCAGGGTGTTTATACAAAGGTTTCACTAAGTTTAGGAGGCCCAGCCAGAGTGTGGGAGGTACTCCAGGAGAAGTACACACTCCTTCATTTTTGACACATGCCTGCCTCCTGAGACAGCTTCCACAATACCACCCAGGGGTGAATAAATCACATGTTATAAAGTCCCCCCCCATGCCCCACACCAGGGGGCACTCAATACATATTGCCTAATCAATACTGCTGGCGAGGAGCTCAGTGTCTCTTAACTGAGAAGCTCAACAAGGGAGTGAAATATCCTGCTTGCCTAAGCCCTCTGCATATCCTCAAGGTTGCAACAGTAAACACACACAGACATGCAGACACACACACACACACACACACACACACACACACACACGCACGCACGTGCGCACACACACTCACACAAAGCCCTATATATAAATTAATTATTTTGCTGCTAATGCAGCAACCCAACAGTTTTCTCATCACTCTGCTGACAAGTTTATGCGCTCTACAATCGCAGTCGAAATATTTTTGCTATTTTCATGATTTTCTTGGCTTCCTTCCCAAAGAATTAATCATTTCTACTGCACTGGGGAGAAGCAGAGAAATCGCAGACATGACTGAATGACATGATAGTGTATTCTCTTCGCCCACGAAGAATCTCTCTTTGTGCATGAAATTAAACCCTTCCAGAGGAAAATGCTTATTGCAGTGGGGAATGCCTAGAAGCATAACTCCTCCAGGGTTCTTACTTCACGGAATGGGTTTAGATGACCAGCTAGTTTGACTTGCTGGTCCCTGAGAGTTTTCCAAATGTAAGGGACCACAAGCATCTGAATGGTCATCTCTAAATTAGAGTCACCATCCGGATGAATATCCAGGAAATGGTTGCTGTGGGGGAGCCGACTAAGGTCATGACGGGAATGGGAGACTCTAACGTTAAGTTGTCAATCTTCGAAGTTGGCAACAAAACTACTCCAGACACCATCTTTAACAATATTTGGGGAGTGAGGAAGCTGCACCTCCACATAGCGCAGTAGGCAAACCCAAAAGTTGTGGAGACAGAGGGACAGACAGACAGACATCTGAACCCAGGCCCTGCCTCTCACTGACAGATCACCCAACCTTTTAAAAATTTTAAAATTACATTTATTTATTTGCAAGCAGAGAGAGGGGGGAGAGGGAGAGATAGAGAGAAGAGAGCTAGACAGAGAGAATGGGCATGCCAGGGCCTTCAGCCACTGCAAATGAGCACTAGTCACTTTGGACACCTGGCTTCAAGTGGGTATGGGGAATCAAACCGGCATCGTTAGGCTTTGCAGACAAGCTCTTTAACCACTGAGCAATCTCTCCAGCCCCTCACCTAACCTCTCTGATGAGCATTTCCTCCCTGCAGATGTCAGCCTGGCTTCTTTCTTTGATTGAGGAGAGGATTGGAGGCACAGTTTAGCACCAGGCTTGATACATACAGAAAGACTGGATGTACACATGGACAGCAGTTGCCCAAAGGTTGCAAATAAGAATTAACAGCTCATCTGACCCACAACTTGCATCGGTCTACCCAGAATACCTACTGCCATGTGTGGCAAATAGCTCAGAAAGCCAGTCTCTCAGTCAGGCTTATAGGAAGGTCAATAGGAATGCTGTCTCTGATGGCAATCCAAGAAGCCGAACAACACTGTCATATCCTGCCTCCAATGGTCACAGCTTGATAGTAACTGACAGCTTCCCTAAGATTTTGTCCCCACATCTCACTTAAGACTAACCAGAGAAAGCAGATAAATACTCTTAACTAATGACACAGGATAATCTGCACATCAATATCTTTCCCATAGAAGCCTAGCAGGGCATTCCTGTGACTTTGGCCTTGTTTTCATGATCAAGCTTTCTTACTCTGCCTGCCTTTGAATCTCTGCCCAAACACCAGTGATGCTGGCTGGCTCACTCCCTTACTATAGAAAGCTCAGAATGAATAGACTTTGCTATACCCATGGACTTGGTCTTTACTTGTTTTCCCCATGTGTCTACATACCTGCCTTGCACACACCTAGCATAATTATGCAGAGGATGCTGTGTGGTGAATTAAGAACAGAATCTTTTCTTGAGAGCCAGTGCTGTGGTTTGCAGTCCTTTGAGGAAGTCAATGGCAGAGGAAGTGATCAATACAATATGGTTATTCAAGTCTAAAGACTGTTCATCTAAATGACAAGTAATCATCTTCAGAGAGCTTACTCAACTTGTCCCTTACTTGCCATTGATTATGAATGGGGCAGAAGCAAAGCTGACTTACCCACAAAGTAGCTCACAGTTGTAAAATATAAGCTTTAACATAGTAACTCAGAAGCAAATGTGCCTAAGTAATTCAAGTTACACTGTGGTCAAAAGTATCTCTTTTGTGGGTGAGTAAAGTGCTGGTCACTATCAGTGGTCCATGTTAGCATTCCTCTTATAATCTTTCAGCTATATCCTGATAATCCTCATAATAGTTTGCTCTACATACTTTTTGCTGTGCTAATCATCTCCATTTATCCCCTTTTTAGCTACTGAAGTTAATATATTCAAAAGACAGAAGGGATGGTTATATAATTTCTTCAACGTCAGACTGTGGTCAGCCCACAATTGCTTATCACAGCTGGGTCTTAATGTTCAATCCACTGCTACTGCCCCCTAAAAGCTTGCCATCCTTCATTCCCACATGACTAAATCATAACTTGCTTGGGTCCCCCTCCACTTGCTGAGAGCTAATACATTCTGCTCAGCTCCTAGTTCTCCCATCCCATCATCAATGAATTCCTCCCAGGTGTGTCATATGAGCCTTCCTTGTCTTACCTGTAAGCACCATTGGACCAGAATCCATTATCATTCATTGATGCACTTCTGTCTTTCAAGCATAGAATCAGACCTTTTTGAGAACAGGAACCAAATCTTGCCTGTCTCTTTGTTGAGTACCCAAACCTGAGGCTCATTAAGTATCATGTTCAGTGGGCAAATCTTGTGCAAATGCAAAGCTTATACAGGGATCTGAGTTGCCTGGTCCCATCAGCTCTTAGTGGATGTTCTTGAGGCCAGACATCAAATAAGACAGCACTTTGCAGGTAACCACTCAACAATGGGCTTCCAAGGGAAGCCTTCCTGCCATGTAGTGTTTGCCTATTTCTGGGATCTAAATAATTCCTTCATTGTTACTTTGAAGTTATACTGAAAAACAGCTGTAGAGAGATACATAGAATTATACCATCATACACAATGTCCATGACGTCACAGATAAGTGGACTAAATGGGCTCAAGTACAAATAACTAGACTTTACAGTGCAAATAATTAGAATGTGACGAGTTTCTTGAACTGTGATTCAAGAACATTTAATTTTAATAATAGCTGTATTTAACAACTGACTCAATGACAAGATGCTGACAAATTTAACAATTGATTCTCATGAACTAGTAGGAGCTGGCTTTATTGCCTCAGAAAATATGAAGCTTGTTTGAATGTAGCCCATTGGGACTGTTGTAAAAATACCTATCACAACAGGTGAGGCATTCGATCAATTACACTTCCAAAATACTTTCTAGATTATTTTTCATTGAATCGGGCAGGTTTTAAAGCCTGAAAAAGCTTCCAGACTTCATTTTTTCATTTGATACCATGTGTTCTGTGCCTGCCTTCCCACCAACTCTAGGCCCAGGTCTTCACCCTGCCAGTGGTCGACCTTTATGTTTCCAGTGTGAGTTCTCGCCAAATGTCTGCTGAATGAGTGGATGGAGTGAATAGGCAAGCACTGTCTTCTACTCCATCCCTTTGGTGCTGATGTGATAATGGCAATACAGGACAAAAGCCAAAAACCTTAGAGCTTGCAGAGTTTTAATCAGCAGAACATAACACTGCTTGCCTTTGAGGAACGCTATAAATACATTGCAAAGAAAAAAAAACCAACAACCAAGGTTATAAACACATATTCAAGCAGTTTATGCAATGCATGTGGCTGAAAAGTCTGGGTTCTTCACCATTATGCAAAACACCTCAGCGGACGAAACAAACAGCATTAAGTTTACAGCTGCCCTAGGAGTCTAACTCCTGGAGTTAGTCCCAGTTCTTTGGAAGAATTTTGTTCTTCTTAGAAGGTCTCTAGGGTAAAAATTCTCCATCTTCTGGGTAAAAAATTGTGAGAGCCCTGGTGGGGGAGACTGTCCAGAGGCATAGCACCCATCAGTAACAACACACTTGGGCCAAGAAGACCGGGCTGAGTACTAGGATATCCAGGATTCCTTGCCACAAGGACTAATACAGACAGCCCACGGAGGAGGATATCCAACTGATCAGGGATGGGGGGGGATTGGGGAATTTGGGATAACAACTCATTATTTGCCCACTATATAATGTAACTCATTATGGACAATAAATATATATATTTTTTAAAAATTGAACAACCCAAACTTGAGGACTTACAAATGCTTCCTCTACCCAGAGGGACAAGGTGAAATCCTTCCAGCTGCTCACCTATGGCCCAGCCATCCATGACACAATTTTAAATGGACCTATGTCTCAGAGAACCAGGTGTTAATCCTCAGTTTGCTGTCAGTTTAGGAAGCAACAGAAAGCTCATGACAGAAACTCATCTCTCAAGAGGCATGGAGAAAGACAGTGAAGAAGTTTAGTCCATTCAAGTATTTGATTGTGTAAGTGCATGTTTCTGGGAGGCAGGAGAGAGGGAATTTAAAAGCAACATCAGATCTTCTCTTCATATAGATCCACCAGCCAATCCTGCTTTCTATGTTAGGACAATGCCTTCTCTCCCATGACTATTACACAGTTAAGTCAACTTTTTCAGGCATGGACACGGGATAAGATCATCATAGATTGTATGTGACATTGATTTATAGAGCTGGCAGTGAGATTTTCTAGTTCCAAAACAGCAAAACAGTATCTGTGTTGGGTTTTTTACCCATGGAAATGTTTAAGGAGATTTTACTTTTATTTTAAAATAAAACAGGAGCATTGGCATCCCTGTTCACATGCTAAAAATTGACATATGGATAAAATCACATAATGTTAGAAAAATAGGAATGAGGAAAATTGAGAAATTAAACTGATTTTTTAGGAAGAAGCTGTAATTAACTGCTCCAAACTCCTGGCTGTATTTTAATGTAGCCCAGGCATGGATCCTGGCACAGTGGGGTCTTCACACTGCCAAATCCAAAATCAATTTGTAGGAGAAACAGCAATCAGTCATTAATTGATTTCTGATCTCTTTCTGCTTTAAATGAAAGGACACCTTCAGGCCCTTGCAGATAAAATAATGACCAGCAATTGGGCACATCTGATAGCAATATAATTATTGTCCATAACAGACTACTGGGGTTGCCAAGGGCTGCCATTTTCTTGGCACCTGTGCATTGACTATGTTGTCTGCATTTAATCCAATTGTCTTTCTGTTAATGAAAACCATGGTCCATGACAGAAATGTATTCAAGGAAACCATCACTGGTGTTGTGGTTTGAATGTAAAATGTTCCCCATTGGCTCACGTGTCTGAACACTTTGCTCCCAGCTGGAAGTACTATTGGGGAAGGGTGTATGCAGAACCTATGCGGGTAGAGCCATGCTGGAGGAAGTGGATCGCTGAGGGCAGGCCTTGAGGTTTTCCAGCTCAGTCTTCCTGTCAGTTCTTTCCTTCCTGACTGCAATATGACAAGCCGTCTTCTGGCTCCTGTTGCATTGCCTTCCTCTTCATGATGGACCTTGTCCCCTCAAATCTATAAGCCAGTACAAACTGCTTTTCTTTTTAAAGTTGCTTCTGATCAAGTATTTTTTTCACAGCAATGGGACAATTACTAAAACATGTGGCAATTTCACAGAACCAATGTAGTTCTTATGCTCAGATCTCGGATTTGTCCTGGCCTCTTTATTTAATTATGACAGTAATTTAGAATCATGGACTGGCACCAGCATCATCAAAAAGTAGATTCACCCCAGAATTTAAACATGCCTTCTTTATAGTCTTGAAATGTGAAGTCCAGCTTCATAGCTCTGCCAGACAGACAATCCATCAATATATACAGATTCCCAAAAGATGCACAGACATAACCTCATCAATTGAATCTAAACATCTCTCCCTCTTATTCCCTGAGATGACAGGATGAAATGGAAAGGGAAGAGAAGGATTGAAGTTGAAAAATTATCTGTTTTCAGGCATAGCGAAACCGATGAAGTCTGTTTTAGACTGTAGTAGGAATAGGAAGAGGGGAGGGACTCCTGCCCACCATCTCGTGGGTGGGGCTTCATGCTGAAGACATCTTCATTTCTCCTCTACTCCATGCATTCTCTCCAATAGGATGTTTTCTTAGGGTTGTTTCTCAGCCACTTTTTTTCCCCTTACTTTTTCTTTCAAACAATTCAGAAAGTTATTTAGAGACAATCCTCTATACCAAAGGATCATTCTGCTTTTCTAAACAACGCCACACTTCTGCATCTGATTCTTCATCTGCTGTGACAGAGGAAGTAAGGACTATTTTATCTTCAGCTGGGCCCTGTTAGTCCTTCCACTCAGCTTTATAGGTATAAAACATCATGCCTGGAGGCCCTCTGGTATTATGTAACCTCCCATGCATAACTGGAATTAGCAAGGAAATGACATATTTATATAGCAATTAAAATGTGTTTTGCATTCCCTGAGGTAACACCCCTCCCAATTATTTAAGCTAAAAGCACATTAATCATCAGCAGGGTGGAGCACTCCAGAGACAACAGTTGTTTCTGGGTCCTGTGAGTGTTGAACACTGCACACGGAAATGGAAGCTGAATTCCCACAACCTGGAAATGTCATTGCACATTGATTACACTTAGACTTAAACACAGCATGCTCGTTTAAACAGTACCACTCGGAGCTGTCAGGTCCCCAAACACATAACACTCACATGCTTTCTTTCCTGTTCCCCACTTCACAATGAAGCCATTTACAATGGAGCAGGGACAAGAGGAACAGGGAGGCAGGGCTCATTTCCACAGGCCTTCTTGATCTGAAAGGCTATGCTCAATGGTTTTCTAGTGTTCCAGGCTCCCAGGCACTCTGGAGTGTTAAGTCCTGACTGCTCACACATGGCACTATTTGGAAAGTGCAATTCACCTGGCATGTGTTTCTCCACACATGTGATAAAACAAGACAAAAAAAGTCTCTTAACTCAGTTGATCATTTTCAAATACTTTTTGTCATGGTTTGATCCAGATGGCCCCCACAAACAAATGAATGTGTTATGATTGATGGATCCTCAGCCGATGGCAGTTTGGGTTTTACAACCTCGCTGGAGCTGTGTTGTCGGGGCAGGTTTATGGGGTTATAAGCCAGATTCCCCTTGCCAGTGTTTGGCATACCTTCCTGCCTCTGTTGGTGGAGGTGACATCCACCCCTCTGCTCATGCCATTGTTTTCCCTGCCAGGATAGAGTCTCCCTTCAAGTCCGTAAGTCTAATAAACCCATTTCTCCACAAACAGCTTTCGTTTGGGTTCTTTCTGTGCAGCAACAGAGAACGTTGACTACAACACTTTAAGAAAGGACTAAATATGCTGTACTGCAGGAGTGAGCCTGACAAGGCTTTGGGTGATTCAAGGAGATGACAATCAAACACAGAGAAGAGAGCACTTAGCCCCACCCATCCACCCCTCCATCGCTGGAGCACCCTCAAGATGCAAAGAGTGAAGGAGCTCCAAGGAACTCATCACCAGCAAAATTTAGTCTGGTTGCTTCAGACTATATTTCTGCATGGAGCTGTATGATGAGAAGCCAGGATGAGCCCTGCTTTAGAGTTAGAGTTGCCTCTATTATATTGGATTCTTAGACCCCATACTTTTTAAAAAGTTACAAATTCAGATTATTTGTACTTAAATCCTGGGTGTCATCTTTCTTGTGTGATAATAAAGGTGATGACTAGAATAATTGGTCCTGTGTTTTAATTAATTAATTCATTCATTCATTAATTCATTCATTTGTAAGCAGAGAGACAGAAGAGACAGAGAGAGAAAGAGAGAGAGAGTGGGCATGTCAGGGACTCTAGCCACTGCATATGAACTCCAGGTGCATGTGAAACTTTGGCTTTACATGGGTACTGGGGAATCAAACCCAGGTCCTTAGGCTTAGCAGGCAAGTGCCTTAACTGCTGAGCCACCTCTCCAGCCCTGGTCCTGTGTCTTTGTATTTTTACTGTGTGATAGGTTTCTTTTGTATTCAACTTAAATCCATCAACCCACTGAATACTCTCCATCCCCCTGTATGGCTGGCAAAATCAAGACTCCGAGGGGGCAAAAGCTGGTCATGTATCACACAGCCAGAAGGAAACCCCAGACATGGAGACCGCAGAACCCATCCGCCGGAGCACCCACACTATGTCGGCCAGATTAATGAACTCACCATCTGATTTAGCATGGAGACTTTAGGGTTTCAAGTGAACATGGAAACTAAAGAAAGCTAAATCACTGCTCCATGACTAAGACAGGCCTCAGGCTTTACGATCATTTTTATTCTTAATGGAGTCAGTACATGTTGGTCATCATGACCTGCTAGAAGGTTCTCTGACTAAAGGACTCAGCATTCACGCTTGGCTTATAAGCTCATGAGAAAAGCAATCTATCTCCCTAAACCTCCATCTTTCCTTATTCAGCAATGGAGGGATTAATGGAAAACACCTGACAGGGTACTCTGGGGACCTGTATGAGATCATATATGAAAATATCACTTAGCAGAGGGGCTGGCTATTGTCCAGAGCTCCATAAATGGAAATGTCTATAGCTTTAAATTATTAACACTGCATCTAAATCCACTACTCTGCATGTAAAAAGCCCTAGCTCTTTACTCAGGCCACCCACCATCCTTTTTTTCTATCAATATCTCCAACCAATAATCACCCTTCAAAGTTCTTCTCTGTTGGCCCAGATAAGCTCTCACCTCCTCCAGGTGTTCTAATCATACCACTTCTCCACTCTGAGATTCTCAGGTGCTTTTCGGAACTACTCTCCCAATCTTGGTCCAGACATACTGTGAGAATGAAGCACCAACAAAAATCATTTAAAGAAATTGAAAGAAAATTACTCCCGCGCCACTATGTCAGTTTTCCGCTTGCTTCATTCTCACCTCCATTAGGCTCTAGGGTGCCCTAACTTACTCACCTGGGTCACAAGCACATCTGCATTTGCAAAGGCATTCTCTGCACAGCCTCCTGCCAATGAAGGAGTTCCCATGCTATCCAGTTGGCTCCTGAGCAATCTAGATCTCAAGCTTAGGTGGTAACCAATCTATTCATCTTCTGGCAAAGAAAACTGAAGCCTGGTTTACCAAGGGTCACAGGACTGCTTACCAGCCACACTGGAATTAAAACCCAGCTGTTCAAATGCCTTATTATTCTTTCCATGGAGTCCCACTGTCAATCTACTAAATCTGGATTCCTGGTCACTTTTAATGGATTGTGATTCTTGCTGGATTCAAGATCCCTCCATCCAAAACCCTCTCTTCCCTGGCTACCTCATCATCTCCCTTGCCCTGCTCTGCGCCCTCCTCCTCCTTCCTACGTCCCATGATAACTCGAGGTGTACATGGGTGCAGCAGGCTGTCAGTATCCACAGGGCCCTACTTTGTTGTCCAGACAGGATCTTTTTCTAGTTGCCAAAGTCTGAAATAACCAAGTTTTCACCCAATCATGACACGCCTTCTCTGTGCAGTCTAAGATTAGAGAACATTATCCAAGAAAGAAGAATTCTTCCAATTGCCGAGAATCTTCTCCAAATCACATTTAATACCACTAAAATAGTGGTGTGAGAAACTGGACATTTTGATAGGATGTCAGCTTTTTATTATTGCATTTACCACTGAATGCTTCTCGGCACACTTCTCTGTCCATATAACACTGAAAAGTTTAGTCTCTTGGCATTTAAATTTAATTTATCAATTCATTTATTCAACTATACAACACATGCTTACTGTTCCATCTTTGCTCCCTGGCCCAGTGTTTGGCACACAAGAAGACCAACAAACAAGAGACATGAGGTATTTCCAGAACTTCTGCTCAGTGCCAGGGAGTCAAGAGCTCACAGCCACACCGAAGCCCGAGCAGAGCTTTCATAGAAAACACATGTGATGGCGCAGAAACCTAAAGGGAGGACAGCAGACGCTGGCTGCAGAGGTCAAGGGAGGCTGCCAGGCAGAAGCATCTTCTCTTCAATACTTGCAGAAGAGGATCTAAAAATTAAAGAGAGCCACTTAGAACCAGAGAACCAAGAAGAGAAATGGAAACCATCCTTCCCTGGGAAGCCTCTGCTCCCTTTGGTCTCCCTGGTGGGCTCATGCCAAGGTCAACTGCTGTTGCACATCCTAACCTATGTGAACTTGACACCCACACCTACACATATGGGTGCACACAGATGTCATGAGCAACAGCACCATGGAGAACCCAGGACAGAAGGTACTCTTTACCCAAGCAACCTCAGTGCTTAGTTTCTTGCCATATTCCTATGAGTCTGACGATGGAACATACAATTTCTTTTCATGTGATTGGCTTGAATTAAAGCCAGTTGCTACCTCTGGCACTCGGTGCTTAATTTTAGAAAATGGAAACAAACAAAACAAAACCCAACAGTCTGTTCTAATATTGACAGACAGGGCTGTTTCCGCTCCGGGCATGAAGACATGTTTGTTTCTAAAAAGAAAGGATAGCCAAAGGCCATTGTTTGGTTTCATTCTGGGATGATTTTTCACTTTAAATTCAAATGACAAGAGAATCAACACACCAAGAGGAATAGAAAAAGAGGAATAGTCACTCTCGGAAAGAGAGTGACTCCCAGATGCCTGATAAGCACAGGATAGCTTACACACGTGTCCCATCACAGGTTTAATGACAGTTGATTGGTTAACCTTTCAGACTTCATCTTTTCTCCTCTGAAATCATTTTCTGAGTCAGGCCGCATTCACAAATGACCATCTATTGATTAAAAATGGCTCATGGGCTTGCAAAACACCTGAGAGGTATTTTCAGGTTGCTAAGGGGGCAATCATTTGTACCAATATCTCGCTCTTCACCACAATGGAGTGCTTCAGTGTGATGGCTCGTCTTTATCATCCACTTAGCTGGATGTAGAGTCACCATGGAGACATACTTCTGGCTCCATCAGTGAGGTTTCACTGTGGAAGGAAGACCCACTCTGAATATGGGGGATACTGTCCCATGGACCGAGGGTCCAGACTGAAACAGAAAGGAAATAAGACAAGTAGCCAGTGAGTGCCGGCATTCCTCTCTCTCTCTCTGCCTCCTGACTGCAGATACGGTATGAGCAGACATCCCCCATTCCCAGTCCATGCCTTCCTGCAGTGATGACTTATAGCTTCTCAAAGTTTCCACCATTTCTTTCTTATGTTGTTTTCGTCAGGTATTTTGTCACACCAACAAGAAAATCAACACACTTAAATTGCAGGTGGCCGAATGCCCTTATCAACCAGAGTAAAACTACATAACCATTTTTTCCTACAATTATAACCCTGGTCATTAGGCTTTGCAGGCAAATGCATTAACTGCTAAGCCATCTCTCTCGCCTACCCTTAGTGAATTATGATAAACCTCTCTACATTCATCTTCCTGTGCCCACCTTCCAAATCTTCAATCCCTACTAATACACATGCTCTGGTGAAAAGCTGAAAACAGCAGTGTAACTGACGAGGCTTCCCAGAGACACTCATTCTTCGCATCATACTCTACATCATTGCTAGAATGTTGTAAGCCATTCACAAACCTGATTACCTTGACCTTGACCTTGACCCTGGCTCCTCCAACTCGATTCTTCCTGAGACATTTGTGTCTAATTTCTCAACTGTGATTATTTTCCGCTGATGTCATATGAGAGGAAGCGTAGAGAATAATCATAGAATTGTATTATTTATTCTCCATTTATTCTGTTACCTAAGTTACTGAAGTGCATATCTCAAACCCCAGCAACACCATGGTTCATGTGATGCCTCTGCAAACGCTCTCCACCGCTTCTCAGCTTAGCAGACAAAAGGAATTTCTAACACCATGACCTTGGTCATGGCTTAGCCTCTGATGCTTTGCTATAATTTAAAGCTGGAAGGCAAGCCACAACCCGCCTCACACAGTTACAGGCTTTCACAGAGACTTTCTTTATAGCAAATTCTTTGCTTCATGGAAAATATCTGTGTAATGAGCAATACTTTCCCCATTTTACAGAAAAGAAAGGTGAAGTTTACAAAAGCTTAGGCATGTATTTAACACTACAATGGTTAGGAATTAGCTAAAATGTTATTTAATCCACATTGCCTCTTGATTTCCAATTCATGTTCTAAATATGGGCTACTCAGATGTCATCACTTCTAGAAAAGGAATATAAATCATCTGGTTTTGTAAGTAATACTCTCAGGGAATACATGAATGAATGAATGAATGAATGAAGACTGACTGACTAGAGAGGATGATCGTTTAACATTTTTAAATGCAGCCTGGCCAGCTCCTTCCACTGCAGGCTCAAAGTGAAGCTGTGTTTGCACTGTTTTTTGCAACAACAAAATAGAAATACAAGAGCTGGAGGGAAGCCACTTGCTCACAAAGCCTATACACACGTGAAGCCAGATACACAGGGTGGCACATGTGTCTGGAGTTCACGTGCAGTGACAGGGGGCCCTAGTGTGCCCACTCTCTTTCTCCCTCTAATAAATAAATATTTAAAAAACACAAAATATAAACCATGTGCTGCTCAAGTTTAGATTATATAAGGTTTGGCCCAAGAATGCGCCAGCTTTGCCGTCTGATTAGCTCCCATGAGGCCTGAAGTACACTGACCTCAGCCACAGAGGTTCTCTCAGAGACCCAAAGGGAACACAGATGAGCCCCAGAGAGCCTGAAATAATCGTTGAAAGCAGATGACTGCGACGGATTGTCCCTGCTAACAGAAAATTAAAGGGACCAATCCCTAACCATCTATAGTTTAAGGGAACATCCAAGACCAGTAATGTGACCTGGCTAAGATCAGGACCTGAGAGAGCCCCATTCTCTGCTTTCATTTAAACTCATGACAAACTGGCCAACGATAGATCTATAAAGGCTAAAATAAATTATCAAAATGAGCCATTTGTAAGGTCTCTTTCTCTTTCTTTCCAAAGACAATCTTCTGAATTATTTTGAAGGAATCTTTAGAGACTGCTATCTTTTGGGATTTTTTTCTCTTTTTCTCAAACCATCATCCTAACCCTAAGAAAATCATACCAACAATTCTTTAAAATACCCCTTTCATTATTTTCTATGACTCTTGTCCAAACTTGGATTATTAGAACAGCATCTTATCTCCTTTTGCCCCCAGCCTTTCTACTCAGGATCCTCCTGACATAGCCAGACATTCTGCTGAGTTCAAAATCTGATCACTGCTGTTCTGTGTAGAAATGGTTTCTTCTGTCACTCAGAAAGAGAGCACGATCTTGTTCTGCTTGAGAAATTGCATTGTTTGGCCTCGGCTCACACTCCACTCTTGTTCCTCCTGTGTCCCCTGTCATCACACTGCTCTACAAGTTCCTGGCTGCTCTGTGAGCATGCATCCAGGCTCCACCATGAGACCTTTGCATACGCTGGCCCCTCTGATCTCTCTGCCCTGACATCTTCAAGTGTAATTCATCCACTTTTCACAACTCATTACACCTAACTCGGGCCTTTCCTGAAAAGCCTAAATTCCAACACCAATCCTCCAATGCACATGGCTTTTTTTCCTATGCAGCAGTTACCACTGCCTAAACTACATGCATTTCAGTCTGAAAAATTAATATTAAATTAATATTAGTAAGTCTTATAAAATGCTGAATTCCACTTTAGAATACAAGCTTTACTTAGAACAGGTATTTGGGTTTGTTTCTTTTTCATCTTGGGGACCTAGAAGAGTGCCTGACATGTAATAGGCACTCTCAGTAATTAACTATTACATGCAGGACTAAATGAAGTAATTAACGACTAGGTTTGTGGGTAGATATATCCATGAAATGGAAGTAGAGGCACTTATTTGACAAATTTCAGATGCTCAGTGAATGAGTGGATAAAAGATGGATCAACCATCCATTGGCATTGTCTGGGATGTCACTATTAAATGTGATTTTAGTTTATGATGTAAGATTATCCATAATTTTCATATATGGTATATGACAAAATTTTAAGTTAATTTCACCTGCATAGAACTGGATACTATATGAAGGTTTCAAAAGTATTACATCTTATTGTGTCTTCTGAGAGGTCCATGAGTAGGGTTATGAGTAGGTTACGAGGTATGAGTAGCAATATGACTTCTATTATGAGCCTCTTCAATATGGGGATAACCAGGCCAAGAATAAAACAAGGAAACTTCTAGGCTTGGTGGCACAAACCTTTAATCCTAGCACTCGGGAGGCACAAATAGGAGCATTGCCATGGGTTCCAGACCACCCTGAGACTACATAGTGAATTCCAGGTCTGCCAGGGTTAGGGCAAGACCCTACCTCAAAAAAAAATAAATAAATAGGGAAATCAAGGATCCAAGAATTCACAGCTAGTGATAGAAATAGAAAAAAAGAAAAAATATTTTGTTTCTGGGAACCGACAGAAAAATAGTAAGAAATGTTTTCCTGTAAAGACAGTTCTTTAGATAATAAAAAAAAACCCTTTAAATAAAAACCTTTCTTGGTTTATATCGGGACTCTACACACACAAGACTGGATTTGGATAATACTGAACATTAAAATAGAGCTGCTTAAATTTGTGACAAATGAATACTTCATTAAATGTACCATATAATTTTAAGCATTTATTGTTTTTTAGTATCTTTGGTTTTTCAAGATAGGGTCTTGCTCTAGCTCAGTCTGACCTAGAATTCACTATACAGTCTCAGGGTGGCTTCGAACTCATAGAAACCCTCCTACCTCTGCTCCACCATACCTGGCTACATTTTAAGCATATAATCCTTAATAACTCATTAGCCACAGTGTTTCTCACCTTGCTGAGCTGAGAGTTTGGACCTATAAACCAATTCTATATTCTTCCCTTTTTCTGATCACTGATGGCTCTGAGGAGTCCAATTGCTCTGGGTATTCCATGTAAGTGGAATGATAGTCTCTTCTGTGACTAGCTCATTTCCCTCAGCATGAAGGCATCATGGTTCATCAGGGTTACAGCATTCATCAGAATTGACACTAAGACCCAGTAATATTCCTTGGTAGGTACACTCCACATTATGCCTGTTCTTCTATCTCTCAATGGGCATGCATTGTAGTCAGCTTTCTAGTTGCTGCACAGAAAGAACCCAAACAAAAGAGGCTTGTGGATGAATGGGTTTATTAGGCTTATGGACTCAAGGGGAGACTCCATCCTGGCAGGGAAAATGATGGCATGAGCAGAGGGTGGACATCACCTCAGCACTGCAAACCGCGGCAGGAAGGTGTGCCAAACACTGGCCAGGGGAAGCTGGCTTTTAACCCCATAAGTCTGCCCCCAACAATACAGCTTCATCAAGGTTGTAAAACCCAAACTGCCATCAGCTGAGGATGGATCAATCAGAACACATTCATTTGTTTGTGGGGACACCTGGATCAAACCATGACAGGTACCTTTCACAGTTTGGTTCCACCAAATCATTCTGTTTCAGTTCTTGGTTTTATTATTTTTGAGATCATGCCTAAAAGTAGAATTATTAAATCATACAGTAATTAAATTTGTATGTGACGGAATTGATAATTTTTATCCTTGCCCCAAGCCACTGAGTTACATAAAAATGGTAAAGAATACAGCCAATAGAACTGAAGAGTGTTCCTTAAACCAGAAGGACATCACAGTCACAGTGTAATTTGCAGAAACTATTTACCATCTAAAACTATGCAATCAGGGCTGGGGAGATGGCTCAGAGGTTAAGGCAATTGTATGCAATGCCTAAGGACCAGGGTTCAATTCCCCAGTACCCACATAAAGCCAGATGCACAACGTGGTACATGTATTTGGAGGCCCTGGAGCACCCATTTCTCTCTTTCTCTCTCTCTAAATATATGTATATATATATATTTAAAAATATGAAATTAATTTTACCTATTTTCTTTTTCAAAAAAATAGTAATAAATATAGGTACCTACTAGATATTAATGGCAGGGAGCATCTATTTAAACTTACATATCATTGGGATTGGATACAAGAAGCTCCAATGATACCTAGAGATATCATTGACCCAGGTGCACATCTGGCTGCATTTTCCATGAGGCCTTCGTTTATGTACTCCAGTGTCTCCTGAGTAGCTGCCATTTACCAGCCTCTAGAAACTCAGCAGTGCAGAATGGTAATACTGCTTGCTTTCATGCAGTTTACAGTTTTTAAACCGCCCAGATTTTGCATACAGACTACCATACTATTGCTTTTATGGCAGTGGTATTTGCTCTAGTGAGAAAACAAAACAGTATGTTGTGAAACTATCAAACAGGTTGGCCTATAAGATAGAAGCAGCAAGACTCGGAATAAACTTTATAATGTAATGGGAGTTTGATTCTCATTAAAATCTCAAATTTACTTTGTAGGGCAAACAATCAATGCTAGATATCACTAAATTACTCCCTCCAAATTTAAAGCCATATTTTAAAAGATTCAGAAAACATTGGCAATATTCAGATGCTCATCAGATGAATCAATTAGCTAAGCTAATTAGCTTAAGTTTTAATTAAGTAGTAGGTATTAAGTTCATTATCCCAATAATACGGATCATATTTTAGAATACAAGCTTGGGGGTTTTTACATGAAGTATTTCCCTCTATAGCATTTTATTTTCAACTTTAGTGGTTTCATGACACGTGTGATGTGGGAGTCCATTGCAGAGGTGAGCTTTTATCCTTGTCACTCTGTCATTACCTTCCAGTGATAATTATTTTTACTCTTTATGTGTTACTTACCCTTATGTGCCAAGGACATAAAATCTGGGACTTAAAACTTCTGAAATTGTCAACAAATGAAAATTTCATATATATGTATATGTATATGTATGTGCATATGCATACATACATATATTTAATTCTACATTTATTGAACTATTTTAACAGAAAACACCTTGGGCCACCTTTGATGTTAATTGTTTAGTAAACTAGGAATGAATTTACTATTCTTTTTCCAAAAACATAAATTCTCCATATAAAGTAAAATTCAGGCTATAAAATATTATACACATACATATAATGAATACACAAACACACACACATTACACACATACACAGTTAGTTTCCAATGGCAAGCGCTTTATGGAAGAGACTTTTGAAAATGCTCCCTAGCATAATCATAAACAGGTAATACTGAAGAAAGATGAGCTTATGCCCTCTGAAAGTTTCCCAGTGTGTACATTAGAAACCACACTATGGTACCACATGGATCACGACTCATGCTTTGACAAGGAATGTGGGCAATACAGCAGCTAATAACATGTCTGAGCCAAGTAATGAGATTTGATTTTGGACTCTAGATAATAAAAGAATGGCAAGTTAAAGTTCTGATATTTGATTGTCACACTAGACTTACAGAAGAGAATATTAATGCTGTTGGGAAATGTATACAAATATTGAAGAGCAAGGGTAAGTTATCATCACATTGTTCTCAAATAGCCTGTAAGAAGCCTAGGTGTGATAAGGACGGGGGGGAGGAGAGGGGAAATGAGGAAGAAAGGAAGGAAGGAAGGAAGAGGAAATGAAGGGAAGGGGAGAAGAATAGCAAATGAAATAAAATGTAAGTAACTTGTTAATGTCACAAATAGACTTTCTTCAAGTTGTTCTACTGCCTGTGTATAAGTGTGATATCTCACACACACATACACATACACAGACATATGTACACACACATGCACGTATACACACACATACACACACACCAGCAGAAAGAGGGCAAAGCTTGATGCTTTGGGGAGAATGGAAAATATCCATTTGGGTTTGATTTCATTCCAAATATTTTAATAAACTATCTGGAAACTTAGTGGTGCCAAACTAGAGGAATCTGTGAGCTCTGCTAAGGACACTCTTGTGACCAGCATGTGTGCTGTCTTTACTGTCACTGTTTGGTGGGCAATAAGAAAGTACTATTTGGGATTCATTCATACAAGCTTCTACTTTAAGAAGTAATTGAGATTTTTAATTTTTTTCTTTGTTTTTAGCAAAAGTCAGAAAAAGTCACTTGCTTTTCCATCATCAAAGAATAGGACAAATGCTATTAACCACAAGGCCCGGACAGTTTTCTAGGTTCCCCTCTGTTGGAGATGAGTAGAAGCTCAATAGCTACTAATGAAGACAATTATTAATATTTCCTTTCCAAGTCCAGCTGGCTGGCAGTAACTGCTACACATATGGTTTTGGCATTAAGCTGGAGCTGACCACTTATGACTTTCTCCATAGCTTTGCCTGCCCCACCCAGCTCCCAGTAACTGCTACCAGGCCACACTGGGGTGAGCCTGATACATAGGTACCTGCAAAAAAGGGAACACCTTTGAATCAAAATATATATTTATGAGAAAGTATATAATGAGCAGTCTGATCACAGAGAATGTGGGTGTACTTCTCTGCACAGTGAAATCTTTCTTCTTCTTGAGGGTCTGGCCTCAGTAACTGTGATGGTTAGGTTTTGTTGTCAACTTGATCTTTTTAATCATCTTGGGTAGGTCTCTGAGGATGTTTATAGGAAGGCAGCCTCTCAGTAAGAGGCAGGATGTAAAGAAGCTCAAAGAAGCTGGAAGTAAACATCCTTTCCTGTGTGGGCAGCGCAGGAAGGAAAGTCCAGAGACTCAGGAAGCCATTAAGTCTGGGGAAGGATTGCGAGATCCCACCCTAAGGGGAAGAATAAAGGGGAAGAAATTCTCTCTTTGGCCCTCCTGCCTGTTGCTGTTCTGTGTGTGATGAGTTTCTCTCTCTGCTCTGACCTGTGAAAGAGGGCCAGCCTCTTTCGCTGTTACGGAACTTCCCCTCAATCTGTAGTTTTAATAAGTACTTTCTCCCCCAAATTGTGTCTGGTTTGCAGATTCATCCCAGAGGTGTGTGGCTGACTGCAACAGTAACCTTTTTCCCTAAAACTGCTTTTAAAAATTGTGTTTTAGGGCTGGAGAGATGGCTTAGTGGTTAAGGCACTTGCCTCCAGTGCCGAAGGCCCCAGGTGCAATTCTCCAGGACCCACATAAGCCAGATCAACAAGGTGGTGGCCCTGGTGCTCTCTCTTTCTCTCTTCCTCTTCCTCTTCCTCTCTCTCTCTCTCTCTCTCTCTCTCTCTCTCTCTCTCTCTTTCTCTGGCTCTCTCTCTGCTTGAAAAATGAATAAATAAAATTTTTTTTAAAATTGTGTTTTAATCATCACTCCTTTATTTTAGGAGAGAAGAGAGAAAGAGAGAGTGAGAGAGAGAGAAAGAGAGAGAGAGAGAGAGAGAGAGAGAGAGAGAGAGAGAGAGAGAGAGAGAGAGAGAATGGGCACACCAGGGCCTCCTGCCACTGCAAATGAACTCCAAACACATGTGCCACATTTTTGCCTTTGGTTATATGTGGGCAATCAAGCCCAGGCCATCAGGCTTTGCAAGCAAGTGCCTTTAACCTCTGAGTCATTTTTCCAGTCCCTACAACTCCTTTATATCTGCTAACCCAAATGAAAATAAAATGTGTGTTGATACCAGATCTCTGCCTATATCTGTCTTTCATTTCTCCATCTTGCTTGTCAACAATCCACTGTGAAAGAGGCATGTGGGGTCTACGTTCCCCCATCTCCTCAACACAACACAGTCTAACCAGTCTCTCCACCCCTAGTCCTCCTTGCTGGTCACTGGGTGATCTGAGCACACAAATAGAATAACCCCGGAAAATTTACCCAGCAAAGAATGATGCCCTCTTAGCCCAAGCTATCAAGATTCTCATTTTGTTATCTAAATGGCTTTAAAGCATCTGAAGCTAGGTGGTGGTATTCTCATGACAACTGCCATCCATTTGTTTTTATTTCAGTGCTGAAATTCTGTGCAAATTTAACGTGATTATAACAGACAGAGCTGTAAGACCTCTGGAAATTTAAGAAAGTTTTGCTCACTGTGGTATTCTCTAAAATTAGGCCTAATTTCTTCTGGATAATAAATGCTTTCACAGAGATGGAAGGATTCCTGATGAATATCCAAAGAAAAATGTGTAATAGACTCTTGTTAAATTTATTTTTAAATGGAGTGACATTTCAAAATATAGGCCAGCCTTGGGGCAAACTGAAATGCATTACTTACTCTTAAGTCATTAAAGGTATCTCTTACCAAATCAATAGAAGAGGTGAAACCAAAGAGACAATATTAAAACTAGAATCAGCATTGGCTAGGGGAAGATGTAAAAATACTGTGAGATCATGTTTTTCTTTAAAGTCCAGCAAAATTATTAGAGGTTATAGGAAAAGACATAAGGAGTTGAAAATGTAATTGATTGGCAAGTGTCCTCCCTTACATGTATCTTTTAGAGAAAATTGCATTCTTCAACAAATTAGATAATAGGTATGAATGCTAATACTAACACAAACAAAACCTTCTCTAATATATACATACACAGCTGGGCTGGAGAGATGGCTAAGCAGTTAAGGCGCTTGCCTGCAAAACCTAATGACCTGAGTTCGATTCCCCAGTACTCACATAAAGCCAGATGCACAAGGTGTTGTATGATTTTGGAGTTTGATTGCAGTGGTTAGAGGCCCTGGCATGCCCATTTTCTCCCTTGTTTTCTCTCTCTTTCTCTCTCTGTGTGTCGCTTTCTCTTTCTCTCTGCTTGCATATATACATTACTATGACCAAATTACAAATGACTCATCTGGGAACATCATCACCAAGTGGCACTCATGATCAAGAATAGGAACATCTCTCGAGGATGGCACACAAAAAATTGCAAATCACTACATTTCTCTGTATTTTCCGCAATCTCATCTTCACCAGGGCAGCTCAAGTGGAAACCCAGTACAGAGTAATGCATGGCGACAATCGGACAATCGGGAGACTTGAGGGACGGATGAGGGAACCCCACATGGCCCCTCAGAGCTACTTAAATTCGACAGAGATTCATTTTGAATAAACAGATTCTAACACCCAATGGATAGTAAATTAAGAGTGCTCAGTGCCCCAAAAGGATACTGAATGTGACTTCTAAAGTTTCAAAATATTCATTATGTAGGTGACACAGCTGTCCCAAAGTTCAAAGGTACCTAGTTAATAGAGTCCCATGTTCTCCCAAAACATTCTGGATAAATTATTACTCCTGCTTGCAAGGAATTCATACTTTGGTTGGTGAAGCAAGATACATATGTGAAATAATCTTCAAGTAAATGTTAAGTGTGATAACACTGCTATAATTTCAGAGCAGCCCCAAGGAAGTTGGATTCAAAAAAAGGGAATCACGTGAAGGACGACGTCAAGTTGCTGTATATATCACAGAGACACTTGCACACCCATGTTCATTGCATCCCTCTTCACAATAGCTGAGCTCTAGAACCAAACTCGGGATCCATCAACAGAAGCTGGATAAGAAAATGTGGTTTATATATGCAGCAGAATTTTACTCACCCATAATGAACAAAGTTATGTCGTTTGTAGGAAATGGGAGCATCTAGAGATCTAGAGATAATCATATGAGGAGTATTCAACCAGTCTCAGAAAAGCAAATACCACATGTCCTGGGTCCTAGCTTTTTATATTGATATATGAAATTATATATGTATCTATGACATGAAAGTAGACATTACACTGTCTAGGGGATGAGGAGGATGAATGGGAAGGGGAAACAGTGAGGAAGGAAGGGTGTTAGGGGACAAGGGTGGGGACATGTGCGCAAAGTACCTTGCACACTTGTAGAAAAATGTTCTCATGAAATCCAGTACCATGTACAATACATACATGCCAATTAAAATGCTATTCAAAACAAACAGCTACTGAAGAAAAAAATAAGTTGATGAATGAATAATGAAAATGACTCAAGAGAAAACAAGTTCAAGTGGAAGTTTCTTATGGGAGAGATTCCGAAGAGAGCTGCCTAGTGCTGAGGACATCAGATCATCACCTCTGTGATTCACAAGTTATAAGGAAGTATGCAGAGTGAATTATGCAAATCAGGCAATAGGTTCACACTCAAGGAGGGTCTACAGAATATAACCACCAATATGGCAAACTTCAAGGTAACTTTCAATGATATTTCCCTACGTTTTAAGACATTCTTTTTATTAATTATGAACTTGACTATATGAACAAATCACGCGCTGGTCATATTCCCATTGAGTTTTACTCTTAGATCTCTTCTCCTCCACCCTCATTCCGCAGAGAGAACTCCTCGGTGGAGCTACTGATATTGACGGGGGTCATGAATGCATCTGTCAGTCTCTGCGGAGGGCATTCTTCAATGTGGCACCTTTCCATTGTTACTTCATAGAATCATCCAGCTCGGCTCTAAAAAGGAAAGGACTCAAACTCATCACTGCCAACACTGCCACAGATGCCCAACCTGCCTTCAGTTATCTTGAGACCTTCACCTTTTGTCATTTACTATTTTATTTTCCCACAGTTAAAACAAACTTAAAGAAAACACAATATGCTGTGAGGGTGTCGCCATAAACACTAATGGAGATGGGGGCCTGGCAGTCACGAGTAGCTCACAGGGATGGTAACTGCAACAGGTAAAGGCAGGATCATGTTCTCAGTACTTTGTTAGCTAAAGTCAATGAGGTCCTCAGGCATCAGGCAGAAAGTGGTAGAAAGCAGGACAGGCATTTTGCTGAGACAGTGGAAAGAGAATCCTGAGGGGGGTGGAGGTAACTCTGGTTGACTAGAGAACCCAAGAAGCCCTGTGGATGCTGGGAAGCCAGACAGGGGAATTCGGTCCTTACTGGCAATGGAGAACTCATGATGGCTTCTGAGGAGGAGAGAGACACATGGATATGACATTTAAGAGAGTAAGTTGGGCCAGGCAGGGCCTATAGGAATCTGTGAATAAAATGAGATGAAGGGAGCCTGGGTTATGGTGCTGGTACTGAAAAATGGAAGAGAGGCAGGAGAAGGGCCAAAGAATCACATGTGGGAATAAAATGATGAAACGCTAGCTGTCAGCACAACATGGGCTCTCCAGTGCTTGGTTAGAGATCAGGCAGGAGACATTCCCACTGCAAGGCTCATCTTCATCCCCTCAAGGAACAATGACAAGCCCTGGAGGGGGGGGTAGAGCTCCTCCCTGGGGGTCTCTCTCCTCTTCCACCATTCCATCATCCTAGCTAGCAGTGGATTCTCCTAGGAAATATACTGCCACGTGACCTGACTGAGGCACAGGCTAATCGTGTCATTTTTCCTGCAAATACCATGAAAGACACTTTCTACATCCATCTTAACACCATTTTTCTTAGTAGAAAGATATCCTAAAGCTTGTTTGTTTCATAATTAATAACAGGAAAAATACTCCTAACACTTGCCAATAGGGTAAGGACTCACCTGCAGAGGGTGAGAAGTAACCAAAACCAAAATATGGTAAGAACACGAGAGATGTTGGAATTGTTTTCAATCCTCCTTAAAATAATCCCTAGGCATGGAAGTACGGGCCTTGTCCTCTCTGCTTAGCAGAGAAGAAAAAAGGAAAAGAAGAAAACCAATGCATTTGTAGTTGCAGGTTTCCTAAATAAGGGAGAAACACGCTCAGAGACGATGGTTGTTTAAAAATAGAAATCAAAGCTCATGACATGGGGGGAAATCATTGTTTTGTTTTGTTTTTTTCTTTTCCTTCAGTACATGAATCATCTACTTGCTGGTTGGCAAATGGGGGAAAGAAACAACAATAAATCCTCTGTCAGCCTCCTCAGAATCCTAGGAATTAGAGGCCAATTAATTTCAAATGCATTCCGCTTTGCTGACTGTATTAAGATTCCTCTCGCCCATCACTCTTCTGTTTATTCACAAAAAAATCTCCTCTTCCTTTTTTGGTGCCTCTTAATATCATGAAATAATCTCTCTCTAACAACACCACCTCACTCCCTGGTGGAATGTGCGTTCAGCCTTGTCAATGTTATTCTGACAATCCCAAGCAGGTGACAAAAGGGCTCTCATGTCAACATTTACTGGGAACTTATTTTCAGACATCATAACATCATAATAAATGGGAAACGTGCATAAATCATTCATCAGGTACCGGTGTTGCATAGAATAGTAATGTGCCATTCAAGAGATAATGTGCAGACTGTGAGAATGCTAGGAGACAGGTGCATTGTCTTGCCGATGCAAGCCTCAGTTTCCCCATGTGAAGGTCATGTTGAAAGGATGAAGTAAGGGAGGGCCTTTTGACTGGGAAGGCAGCCATGGAATCTGTTCGCTCTTCTGTAGCAGCCTGCACTGTCTTGGAGAACGGGGCTTGCTCTCCAGCCCACACCCTCCAGCGCTCTGCTTTCCTGACCCTGTGAACCAAGACTGTTCTCCATAGAGTCAGGGTTTCTTAGTTCTGGATCAAATAAATAATTATCCTCCCAAGGTCACTGAACAGAACCTGCATCTTAGAGCTGGAAGCTGAATTCTGGAGAATGACTGACCTCTGAAAGTGCGTCCCAAAGCACCTGACCCAGCCATGAGATGCCGAGTCAGTCACAATTTAGAGCAGAAAAGCAGCTAACCAAGTTAGACAACCTGAGTTAGCTCCTGTGACTGAGGCCATTAGAGTCGTTTTGGTATAGTTTTGATCAAAATAATGACTGGGAAGACCTGGGACCAGGAAACACGGAGGATGGGGCAGTGTTCCTGTTTCCATCTTGGAAGTCTTCTAGCAAGCCTTCCTAACATAACCCTTCCCTGAGTGAGCATGTGAGCACCCTTGGGTGCAGGAACACGCACACATACACACACACACACACACACACACACACACACACACACACACACACACCCTAATCCCTTCTAATTAGCCAAGTAGCTTTTAACCTCCAATGCCTATTACAGGAACATACTAATGTGTGCACACATGCATGGACACACACACACCTTTGCATGCAAACTACTTAAAGAAAAGGCTAAGGATTTTGTTCTTTAGTTTTGCTTTCTTGTTTTTTGCAGCTTGGGGAATGGAATCCAGTGCCAAAACTTGCTAAAGAGGCACTCTGACACTGAGCACAAAATCTCATTTCCGGGGCTGGGGAGATGCCCATGAGTAAAGTGCTTGCTGGGGAAGCATGAAGAAAGACCCGAGTTTTGATCCTAGCACCCAGGTAAAAGCTGAGCATAATGGGTATAGCTGTAATTCCAGTGCTGGGGAGGCAGAGGAAGGAAAACCCCTGGGACGGGCTGGGAAGCTGGTCTAGCTGAATCAGCAAGTTCTAGATTCAGTGAGAGATTCTGTCTTAAAGTATAAGTTAGAGAGTGACTGAGTGTGCAAGGCATCTACCTTAACTTTAACATAGATGAGAACACAGAGAGATACATAACACACACACACACACACACACACACACACACGGGCACGCACAAATGAATCATTATCTGCCTTTTAAAAAATATCTAGTGGGCGGAGCAAGATGGCAGACGAGTAACAGCTTCGCCAGGACTCTCTTCGGAAAGGATATAGCGAATGAGCTGTGGCCCATATAACCCTACCACCCGACAGCAGGCCAAAAGATGAGACCATGGCAAGAGATGAGCCACCACAGTCATATTGTGGAGGATCCATATGGAACCCTGCAGAGAAGGACGGGATGAACAAGGGACCCATA